>JAFBJT010106075.1:21847-33696 GCA_016785325.1 Chascanopsetta lugubris | reverse complement strand
CTCCACGTAAAGTCACCAGCTACAGTTTCTACGTGTGAAATAAAATGGCTGCTCAACGCTCCTCCTGACAGATGAGGAGAACGTTCCCCCCTCTTTACCAAAATATAGTTCCAGAGTCCCTCCTTCCCCCTCTCCCTCCTCCTCCTCCTCCTCCTCCTCCTCCTCCTCCTCCTCCTCCACCTCCTCCTCCCCCCTCCTCCTCCAGCTCCGTCTCCGGGACGTACGGACCATACCGACAGGCAGCAGGCGGGTTGACTCCGGGACCATGGCGCCGCTCTGTGATCGCCTCTCGGCTGCATACGTGGCGTTTCTTCTCCTTCTCCCAGCATCGCTCCGTGTCTCCGCGTCCGGCAGCAGCGGGGTCCGGCCCCTCCTGCAGCCCTATGACCTCTTGTACTACAGCGGGGTCCGAGCCTACTTCGCCGAGGAGTGGGGCAAAGCTGCGGAGCTGCTGGAGAAATCCCTGCTGACCAAGGAGTCGACGCTGAGAGTCCGCAGACAGTGTCACGCAGAGTGTGGGGCAGCGGGGACCGAGGCTCTGCGCAAGCTGGGTGAGTCCCCAAGAGTCAACGTGGTGCTGGGTTGACTGTTTATCCGTGTGTAGGAGTTGACATCAGGTCAACTCGTGCCCGAGAGGACATGTAAGCGTGGATGCTGAGTCTGCTGAAAAGAGTTACAGTCCTTTGAAATGTGCCGTGAAACCTCTTTCAAAGATCAAAGGATGTTTGGCAATTGCATGAAACACAATATCTTTCATAAATCAGTCAAAAAAGAGAATAACTTCTGAATGAGCTTTGATTTTTGAATGGTTGATGATGACTGAGAAATGTGAGGATCATGGACAAGAAATGGCAGAAGAAAGCAGTAATAATAATTCGAACAGTAATAACAGTCGTAGTAGGAACAGGATGATCAAATGTGATGCCTCAGCATTTACAGAGAGCAGCAGAGAGTCTGTTTGGAACAACATGTGGTGCAAAGAGCGTTGAAAAAAAACCTGGACATATATAGAATGTAATACCAAGTATACACCCCCATGGAATATATATGTATACATGTATTGCCCATCATCGTGTAATTGTTCAGTAAAAGTAGATAAAAAAAGTTCTGAAGAGTCAGGTCAGCACAGAGGAATATGCACCTGATGGGCCAGAGGTTGGTCTGCACATCAACCAATCAGGTGGCCGCAGCTCCATCACAAAGTAGAAACCGTGTACTTGCAATTTTGCCATGGATCAGACTTCATCTGCGTGGAGTCTATGAATCAAAGCCACTCGCTCCAATGTACAGTGGGAGGACTTTGGCAGCACGTGTTTTTAAACATTTAAAAGTCCCTGACTATAGATCAGAGGACGTGTCACTTTGATTTATAGGCTCCATGCCGCAGAATTATTGGCAATAACTAACTTAAAGATGATTGACTTTGGGGTTGCCGAAGATTTGACTGTAAAGATTCCTATAGATTCCCAGAAGAAGTGAAGAGCACACAAATAATGGCAGCACCGCCGATCACAGCCGACAACATCCGCCCAACCATAGAGACGTTCACAAAAGAGCTGACCACAGAGCAGTGGGAGCTGCTGGATGTAGGGAAACCCGACGAAGCCACCAAAGTTGCGCTGGCAGAGTTGATCTTAAATCTGATCTCCACCGCCTACGGGGCCGTGATCAAACATGTGAAGGACCAAGCCACCATGGAGAACCCCATCTGGGAAAATTTAGGGGGCACGCTCTCCAAATGTTTTGCTCAGGTGCTCCACATTCCACCCGCGGAGCGAGCCAGTTCCACCGAGACGCTGACCTCTTTGATCGTCAAAGAGGTGTCCGACAGCATCACGGACGCCCTCTCCAAGCCCTCGCCGAGCATGACCAAACCACAGCGACTCACCTCCTCCAGCAAACTCAACAAGATGGTCCGCTACGCCTGCAAGCTGCTGAAGTCGTGCGCGTCCAAAATGAAAAGACACTGCTGCACCACGTGTCAGAAAAGGACCAGCGTGTCCCTGATGGACATGTGCGAGGGCGTGTCCTCGCAAGGCAACAAGGTCGGCGACGCCATGAAATCCATCGAGGGCGTGATCAAAACGGGGCTGGATCAGATCACCGAGCCCATGCTGAGTCTGGTGGACGACGCAGAGTACAACCTGCTGCAGTACGAGTCCACTGCCGACGTGAAGAGAACTGCGGACGCCGTCGCCAAGTCCGTGGTGTCGTTGGACGCGCCGGGGTCTCAGCCCAAGTCCCAGAGGGAAACGCCGGTCTTTATACAAGTCAACCTGGTGCTCAAAAACCTTTTTGGGCAGAAGTTTGCCAAAGCACTCATTCACAAAATCATCGCACAGGTTAAGGCAAAGTATCGCTACGGTAAAGAGGTCTCGGGCCGAAAGACGCTGAAGAAATTCATGGCTAGCGTCGACAGTTTGCTGGTGTCGGACGACGTGTTCGGCAAGTTTTCCAACATCTCGGCCAGCGAGGCGACAAACATCACGCAGGAGCTGAGCGATCTCATCTACAACTACATCCTGCGCATGGGCGCCTCAGAGGGCAGCGCATCCAAGAGCACGGGTACCTCTCGTAGACGGCGCCGGAAGTCCAGCTCCTCGGACACAGACTCCACCACGTCGGCGAGCTCGGCTCCCACCTCCGACCCGTCGACGGAGGACTCCACCACTCCCGTCAGCAGCGAGTCTGTCACGGAAGTTCGCCAGGTGCCACCCGGGAAGCCGCAAACGGCCATGTACGCCGACATATCCAACAGAGTGCACAGTTTCCTGACTCTGATGAAGTGGTGGACAAAGAACGTAGGCAACGAGTACAGCGACAAGGTGACGGAGGTGTTGCTGACCAAGGCGGCGGCCACGATGCAGGTGGCGTTGAAGGAAATGAATTGTATCAAGGCGTCGATCAGGGGGGTGGTGACGAGGCTCCTGATGAAAACGGCAGAGAAGGCGCAGGTGGAGTGGATCTTCTATTCCAAGCCCCAGTCGGTCATCGAGTGGCTGACGGAGAAAATAATGGCAAAAATCGAAGGCATAGATATGGTGATCTCCACGGAGGAGGCCGAAGAGCTCTTCAAGGACATTTTCAAGGATCTCTCCAAGGTGTCGAGGTCCTTGCTGGAAATGCTGGTGGCCATCGAAACGGGCGACCAGTACTTCGCCGACCACCTCGCCACCTCCGTGAAAAAGCGTCTCATGAAAAAGCCCGGCCGCATCTGCAGCTTCCTCAGGTCGAGATTTAATTAGAGGAAACGCTGAGCGTTCCCGTTGGATGTGAACTTGATCTGAAAAGAGGCATGGAGGACGTTTTGGGAATTCTGAATATCTGAGGCTGTGATTCAGGGTCTGCTTTTGTCTGGGTGTTCGTTTCCTCTCGCCTCTGGAAATAAAAAGATAAAAAGCGGAGTTGTGTGAGACATTTTGTCTTGACAGTGTTTTTGCTTTAAGCTGGAAACTCGAACCTAACTTATGATACATCTGTTTTCTCCTGTCCTGTGTTTTTGTTTATAAAACGTAGTGCCCATTAATGTTTGTTGTCTCTGGGCTGATCCCCTCTATAGGAAGAACTTAAATAAAGTACAGTATATCAAACAGCCTGCTATTCTAATCTCTCTCATTTATAGATTTCCAGCACATGTCCAAGATTGTCCGAAAATTAAGTCGGAAAATTAAATGAGGAATAATATTCGTATTCAAACATGATCTGAGAGCAACGTACCCAACACCAATATCAACCATGTTGTTGGTGATAATGCGAGGTGGAAAATTATGTTGATGTGACCTGTAAATGTGTCGATGAGAGCAGCTTCATCACATCACATAAAGTGCATTTCCATACAGAATATTATGGGATATAATGAAAATATCCATCCCTCACTCACTCTCGCTCATTCAAGCAGTCACTCTCTTACTTGCTTGCCCGACCCCTGACACTCACCTTCTCTCCCTCTTGCACTCACTCACTCACTCACCAAACTCTCTCTCTCAAACTCTCTCTCTCTCTCTCTCTCTCTCTCTCTCTCTCTCTCTCTCTCTATCTCTCTCTCCCACTTTCACATCTCAACTAGAAAATGTTCATTCCACAAAGTGACCACATCAACAGTAGATCTCCTGAAGTAAAACTGAGTGGTGTTTGTCGTCAGATTCGGAGCGGGGGGCTCTGTGGGACCTGTGGGCGGTGGACTGGGTGCAGCAGAGAGCCGAGTGTCTGAGGTTCTGTGTGGGACGCTCCATCAGCGCTGCAGGGCAGCTGCCCATCTCCTCAGACATCGAGTACGAATTTGGAACTCGCAACCCTTACAACTTCCTGCAGGTCACTTACTTCAAGGTGAGCGACGGGCAAATGACTGAAGTGCATGTCGGCGTGTCAGTAGGATTTAACGTGGCACTCTTGAGTCTAACCCTCCTCTCTCTCTCTCTCTCTCTCTCTCTCTCTCTCTCTCTCTCTCTCTCTCTCTCTCTGTCAGTTGGAAAAGCTGCAGAAGGCGGCATCAGCGGCTCACACGTACTTTGTGGCCAACCCCAGTCACCTGGAGATGAGGAACAACATCGAGAAGTACAGGAGGATGGAGGGAGTGAGCGAGGAGGCCTTCCAGGACAGAGAGGCCGACAATGAGAGGCACTGGGTGAGGAGGGCGGGGCATCACGTCGGCATGTGGCTTTTAATGAATCAATGGAGCAGTTTACCCTCGTCACAAAAATAACCGTATTCCCCTGAGTGGGGTTAATGAAGGTGATCTTCTGCCCTTTGACAAGTCGGAGGATAAAGAGTCAGTCCTAAAGACTTTAGACTTGACTGTTTTATGTACGAGCACAACTCCAAAATATTGTGGAGGTGTAACCAGGGAGATCCATTCATGCCCTGAGGGATGGAATTCCTGTCTCTCTCTCTCTCTCACCTTCACTTTCTGGAATCCACAACTGCTCAAGTAAAGTCATTACTCATGCACTTGTTACAACAGGAAAAGACATTTGGGTTCAATGCGCTGACATTTCTCATGTCTGACGATGAGTCCACCATTGACTTTTCAGGCTGGAGAACTCATTATTCCGCCTAAAAAGAAAAGCAAATGTGAAGGTATCCCCCTCTTCAGTTTCATCCTTCATGTCGGTATCTTTTTTACGGTCTTCAAACTATCGCCTCACCACAAGTCCGAATGCCTGGATGCAGCAACTCTGTGTTTCTGGCTGAACCCTTTGAACAACTTGCGAGTCGTCGTCGTAACAACTCCCTCCGGGCATCTGCCTTTGATGTGTAAACGCATTACCAAATGACACGAGGCAGCTTTGATCCTCTAACCAGCGCTCACGCTGTTCCCAGCCCCGTCTGCACAGGAGCCACCGCCATGTACTCAGACAAATAATGAGGGGTCTTACACTCGTTCAGACTTGTAGCGCCCTCTAGTGAGAAAATCCAAGATTGTTTTCATTATGAGTTAGCCAAGCTTGAGCGGCTTTGAACGCCGGTTCACATGTACATTTTTGTTCCATGTACTGTAACGAAAAATGTCCCAAAAGAACAATATTGGCGTTGTTCATGAGCAAAGTCAGCTTGAAGGCAGCCACGCTGACAGCTGTCACGACAGAGGCACGACCAATCACAGCAGCTTTAGTAAGAGAGCGGGCACATGGTCAATATGAGCGTTACTTAATTATACAACCCGCAATCCACAGCCTTGAATAAAGACCTGTGGTTCGGACCCTCAGCTCCTGTACGATGCCGCCCTCCAGCACGAGGCCTCGTCCGACTGGGCCCGGGCGTCGGAGAAATGGAGGGCTTGTGTGAACCAAACCCTGCGGCAGACGGAGGAGTGCAGGCTGCAGTGTGTGGTGGCCCCCCAGCGGCTGCCTGAGGACACAGGGGCGGGCAGCGTGGACGGTGTGTTCGAGAAGGCCGCAGGTGAGGAAGAGGAGGAGAGGGAGTGTTTAAAAAAAAAAAGAGAGGTTTCTCTGTGACTCCCACAGAGAGGACAAATTAAAACTGATGTTACCCCCTCCCCCCCGCGCCCCCCTTTAGCGCTGTCCCTGTCCCTGCTCTCGTGTCGGCAGTCCTGTGTGACCCAGGTGGCCACGCGGCCCGGGAGGATCTCGGCTCAGGAGGACTTCCTGCCCACACAGCTGGAGCATCAGCACATCGCACAGTTTAAAGGTCAGAGGTCGAATTGCCCCCTCGCACCTGGCTGCTCACTTCGTTGAGCGCCTCGGCTTCGCTCGCGCCGACAAGAGACAGACGAGACGCGCGTCAGTGGCGTTTGTCCACCGCTGGACTTGATGTCCTCGTTGACACAGATGTAAATACTAATATCGGTGCCTCGTCTGTTGGCCAACAGCTGGTGACGTAAGTGGAGCAACACAGACTCTGCGCTCCCTCCTCCTGTTTTACCCCACCGACAAAGACTCCCTGGACAACCTGCAGCTCTACCATGAGACACTAGGGGGAGACACAGAGTCACGAGGCATACAGCCAGCTCAGGTGCCACAGAGTGAAATCATTGACTATGATCTGTGTTCTTTGATTCATCATTTTTCGTTTGTTAAATGTTTTTACTGTCTGAATCCAATGACAGGAAATGATGAGTCACTGCTTCAACTTTTTCAGTTCTGAGCCCTAATCTGTGTTTTTTATTTTATTTTATTTTATTTCTTATTTCAGGAGATCGTCGAATACATCAGTGGCTCTTTGGAGGAGAAGAAGCTTCTATATTTCGGAATGGAAAACCTCGATTTCACGTTCATCGATCCGGTGAGTTTCTCGACACCCAGAAAAACAACCTCTCTGATGCTCATGTGTACGAACTCTAAAAGTCAGTCAACTGTGACTGGTGCAGGATCTCTGGACTCCCGAGGACGTGGTCCCTGAATCACTGAGGGAAGCGTGGAGGTGAGGAAGTCAACAGAATGTAGTCAGTCGATGCTCGTGTGGAACGTTTCCTGCATTTCATTTTTTGTGTCTGACCGTCAGAGCCGAAAAAGACAAAGTAAACGAGAAAATAAAGGAGGGGGAGCGGCAGGAGGAAGTGGACGACAGTGGCTTCTATGCAGGTGACACCATCACTGGAACTCAACGCTGTGATTCACCGCTTTCGTCTCTCTCACCTCCTCCTATTCACCCTCCGGCCCCCCAGGTGGTCCGGTGCCTCAGAGAGGTGTGATCATCACCATGGACGAGCGGATCCTGAACGGGACCAATCGAGTGGTTCTGGACGGGGTCATGACTGAGGAGGAGTGTGGCAGAATTCTGCAGTTGGCCGCCGTGGGTTCACGCTCGGGAAATGTCCGACCGTATCTGAGGGATTCTCGAACCCTCGCGCTTCCCTAATTCCCCTCTGGTCTCTGATAGGCTGCCACGTCAGCTGGAGACGGTTACCGGGGGCGACGGTCACCGCACACGCCGCACGAGACCCTCGAGGGCCTGACCGTGCTCAGGGCTGTAAAGGTAGACGGATGACACGCAATTACCACATGAATCATCAATGGTGTTGACACCCTTCATTTCAGTGTAAAGCGTCTTAAAGGTGCAGTGTGCACGATTTCGGTCATTTTTGTAACTTCTTCAAATATTACAAAACAATTGCATTCTGACATTTTCAGGAATTTATAATCACCTACATGTTTTTTTTTCCCCCATTCACCTTCAATGAGCCCATTCGTTCATTTTACATCAGCAAAAGTGGACAAAGTCAACATCGATTGAGTTGTAACTGAAGTCTATCATAGGTTCTCCTGCATGTTCAGAAGGTCAAACATGACCAAAATCGTACGCCCTGCACCTTTAAAGATAACGTTTTACCTTTATTTACAGCTGGCTCAGGACGGCATGGTCAACCAATCAGACGCCAGATTGTTGTACGAGCTGGGCGAGCGAGCGAGAGTCCTGCTGCATTCCTACTTCAGGAGCCCGTCAGGACTCTTCGTCTCCTTCGCACACCTGGTGTGTCGCAGCGCCATCGCAGGTAACAATCACACACACACACACACACACACACACACACACACACACACACACACACCTGCATCCCCCTGTGGTCTGATCAGCTGACCTGCACCGTCCTCCGTGTGTGTGTGTGCTCTCAGGTGACCAGGAGGGCAGAGTGGACCTGTCCCACCCCGTCCATGTGGACAACTGCCTCCTGGAGCCAGACACTAAACGGTGCTGGAAGGAGGCGCCGGCCTTCATACACAGAGACCTCAGGTAAACATTAAAGGTGCAGTGTGTACGATTTGGTGACCTCTAGAGGTGAAGTTTCATGTTGTATCCATCACCTTCACCCTCACCCTTCTGAGCCTGCAGGAGAAGCTAATGTCGACTTCAGGTGTCATTAAAACTCAAAAGATGTTTAGTACGTCCACTTTCTCTACTGTAAAAACATGGCGGCCCCCACAGAGAGGACCCGCTCCTCATGGAAATATAGATTCATGGGCTCAATTTAAGGATAATGCAAAAAATAATACATTTGGGTGATTATAAATCCATGAAAATGTCAGTATGTAATAGTTTTTTAGTGTTTCTAAAATAAAAAAAAAGACCAAAATCTTACACACTGCACCTTTTAACGGAGGCAGGGACCGTCTGCAATTTGGCGCAGATCCAAAGAAACACCTGGATGTGATGGGGGTAAATAGTTGGATTGTGCTGAAGGAATGAATTGCCCCACTGTTCCTCCCCTCAGCGCCATCCTCTACCTGAACGACAACTTTGAAGGTGGAGAGCTCTTCTTCACCAACAGAGACGCCAAGACAGTGACAGTGAGTGGCTCCGCAATGTTTCCATTTTGAGAGGATCATCCTCAGTCTGCCCCGAAGACATTTCAGCCTCTCCCCGTCTCCTCCGCTGCCTCCAGGCTCGAGTCAGACCCAGCTGCGGTCGCCTGGTGGGCTTCTCCTCCGGTCCTGTGAATCCTCACGGCGTCACCGCGGTGACCGGCGGCCGGCGCTGCTCGCTCGCCCTGTGGTTTACAAAGGAGAAGCTCTACAGGGACATGGTGAGCGTGATGATGATGATGATGATGATGATGATGATGATGATGATGATGATGATGATGGTTATAGAGTGAGATGAGCCGGTGAGGGAGAGCCATGCAAATGTGGTGGTTTGTTATTTCGTATCTCACCTTTGACTCTGTGGTCGGACTGTTGTCAGTCAGTGTTTCTCATCTTCATCACATCCAGCCGGAAAAATGATGAAGCTCATCGAGACCATGTCAGTTTGTTAACCAATGATATTCTGAATTTAATGATTACATTTAATTAAGGTAATTAATCTTTTTTTTTTGTTTTTGAAAATGCAGTTTCTTAATTTGTAAAAAAAAAAAACATGACAAACACCAGATGTTCCTCTAATCAGCAGCTGCTTTTAGCTGAACTGATTTCATACAGTTTAATGCGAAGTCATTCTTAGCATCACATTGACTATTAATCCATTTTTTATACTATAAAGGTGGAATTAGTTTCTAAAACACTTTTGTGTCTTAGTAGTTTTGTTTTCTTATTAGTCCTTATTAGTGGACAGTTCCCAGACACATGAAGAACCCAACAGATTGTTTAAGTCATGATGTATGAATGATAAAAATCACACTTTGTTCTCACATAGTCACCAGTGTCAGCACTTATCACCAAAAGCTCCTGAACCTTGTCTCCCGATGTTGACGTCATTAATCCCTGCTGGAAAATGCTGCAAATCACATTTAGGCTCATCTTTATTGTGAGGCTGCAACTTTTAAAACAAGAGATAAAACGTTCTCTCTCGCGGAGGATAAAGAGTCAAATCCACCGTTCAGAAAACAAAACCCTGCTCAGGTCAGTTCCCTCTGAGATTCTGCACCTGCAGCCTTATTTGGTCGTCTATGACCAGAGGCTCATGGGGGCTATGTTAGCCAATATTAGGAAGGTTTATGTAAGTATTGCTGTGGCATTACCAAGTCAGATGCAGGTTTTTATTTCTTTCAAACTCTGTTTTACTGCGTTAAAGTAAAAAAAAAAAAATAAGCACAAGGATTAAAAAAAAAATAAAAAATTCCCTCAGTAAGTCCAATGCTGAAAAATATCGATTATTTCCAAACTTTCTTTTTTTTCGCGCCCGAGACGCCTCAACACTGACTGGGTCGATGCCATTGATTCTGTTCCACCCCCTGCAGGAGCGAGAGGAGGCCGAGGCGCTGTGGGCCGCGGACGGACAGAGCGTGGTGAAGGGCGGCGAGGAGAAGGGCGGCGGCGCCAGCAGGAACGCTCGCAGCCAAGCCCCGTCGGACAGAAGCCGAGGGAGAGGCCAAGTGACGGGAGGCAAAGACGAACTCTGACAGACCCAACCAGCCTGGACCAAAGACTGAAACCCTCTCACCTTGGTCCCACTCCACTGAAACATGCCACTCACATGCTCCAAAACATGGACACGCGTCCACTCCCTTCATTGTGCAGCGTCCGTCAGGTAAAGCCGACATGTACATACTTTATTGTTTATATTGTATATGATGGAGGAAGGAAAGTGAGGGAACATTGTTCTTGTGTGTGATGTTCAAAGGAGAATAAAGGATGAAATGAGTCTTTACCACCGGGACATTGTGTCAAATCCCCAGAGGGATCGCAGGGAGGTTGTTGTTGTTGTTGTTGTTGTTGTTGTTTTTTAAGTGTGTGCACGTCACGAGTGAATGTCACACAAACACAGGAGTCAGACAGACGGCAGCCTCGGGTCCTCAGTGGTGGTTGAAAGCTGCCGTTTGTCAATTCGGACAGTTCAGTTTATCAACACTAGATGGCAGTATGGTGCGTGAGCATTTATACCACACAGCAAACACAAGCTCACTCAGCGTTTTTACCCCCCCCAAAAAAACTGGTCTAACTGAAGCGACTGGTCCACAACGCCCATCTTTGCACAGCAGACTCCATAAATGTCGTGATCCAGAAATGAGGTTCATCCCGAATGAAGGGTCACACCGACAGCAGGAGCACCGACAAGCGTTACATTGTATCGGCTGCGTGCACAGCACCGGAGCAGCTCTGTGGTTCCTGGTTCCATCACTGTAACGGTGAGTATATGTCCGTTCATGCAGAATTGCGCCTGAGGCACCGGAGATGTAAACACAGCGGCACTAAAGTAGAGAGCTACATAACTGAACTGCTCGAGCCACGAAATAATAATCAAAACAAAACAAAAGAATGGATTCAAGGCTTTTACTTTGAAAGGAACACAGGAAGCGATAGACATGGCCTCCATGCCGATACTGTGTATGTGATGGTGGGGACAATAGGTAGACCTGAGTGTTTTAGTGGCTCACGACTCACTCTAGTGGTAAAAAGGTAGTATTACAGGGGTTTGCCGACCACACTGATGTCTCTGTTGTGACGTCCAGACCGTGATGATATCTGAAGATATTCCTGAAATTTAGTTCAGTTTCAGAAAACCACATATAGCGCCTTCGAAGTTCTCCTTAATTTTTGTTCAGCGGAGGAAACGCAGCGCACTCGCAGGTAAGTGAAAGTAATCACATCAGCGCGGTGTATCAGAAGCTAGAGTTCAGAGAGGGTGGGGCGAGAGAGAGAGCGAGAGAGAGAGAGAGAGAGAGAGAGAGAGGGAGGTGCATGGGGAGGAAAAGGATAGAAATAGAGAGATTACGGTTAATCCCTCATAAATGAGTGCATTTGTTTATGAAGCTTAAAAAATCGCCCATTTAGAATATGGAATAGTAATCCAGCCAGAGATCATTTAATCATTCACATTTAATGGAGTCACACTCAACCACCCGCTCCCATCTTATCCCTCCCATTACAACCAGTGCCCCCCCCCCCCCCCCCCCCCCCCCCCCCCCCACCCCCCCCCCCCCCCCCCCCCCCACCCCCACCCCCCCCGCGGCACGC
>JAFBJT010106075.1:0-10119 GCA_016785325.1 Chascanopsetta lugubris | reverse complement strand
CACTGTAACTGGAATCCGATGATCTGACAGAGATCACGCATCCATAATATGGAAGTGTCATCCTGGCTGTGTGAGCCGCTTACTGGCTCAACTTGGCTATAGTGTCTGCGAGGAGCTCTACGGGAGAGAACCTGTTTTCTCCTTGTACATACACACCGATTGTTCACCAGTTTCAAAATACATACCTGTCTAAAATGTCAGTACCATATAGCTGTTGCAAAATGATTGTTTTCATTTGTTTTCACGAGATTTGTATCGATTTTTGCTCATTTATTATTTCACAACCCTCATTTAGTGGCACCTTTTACCTTAGTTCCTTTATTAAAGGTGCGGTGTGTACGATTTCTGTCACTTCTAAAAACATTACTAAACAATTACATACTGACATTTTAGTGAATTTATAATCACCAAAATGCATTTTTCCCCTTTACCATTAAATGAGTGCATTAATGTAGATTAACATAAGAGGCGGGTCCTCTCTACAGGGGTGGCCCTGTTTTTACAGTAGCCCAGAGCGGACGTACTAAACATCTTTTGAGTTTGAACAACAACTACAGTCCACCACAGGTTCTCCTGCATGATCAGAAGCGTGAGGGTGAGTTGATGAATACAACATGCAACTTCACCGCTAGCTGTCACCAAATCGTACACACTTGCAGCTTTAAGTTGATAAGTCCCTTTCGGGTGCAGTCTACTCGTTGTCAGACTAAATAAACGTGGATTCGTCCAGATTAGAGCACGACTGAGGGTGAACGGTTACCTTGTGCCTTGGCCGAGGGATGCGAGGCAGTCGGGGGCGAACATCCCTGGCCAGCCGGCGCTCCATCACCCAGTAGCAGTAGCAGGCGAACAGTAGAGTGGCCAAAAGGATGGAGAGTTTGGCCTGAGGGGTGCAGACAACACAGACATGTAGCAACTATCCATGTAGTGTTGGATCCAAGATGTCACACACACACACACACACACACACACAAACAGTTTGACACAGTACCCTCATGGGCAGGTGGGACCAGAGGTAGACGATGAAGATGGCGATGGCCTGGAACCAGTGATAGATGGTGTACACAAAGTCCAGACGCTCTTTCTCCTCAGCGTACAGCATACTGAGCAGGACTGACTCAGCAAAACACACACACACACACGCACACGCACACGCACACACACACACACACACACACACACACACACACACACACACACAGGTTCATTAGAAGCCAGGGTGAGTGCACAGATAGATCATTCCTGACTTGGTGTTACTCACTGCTAAGGCCAGTCTTGTTCAGACCAGTGCCGAGACCCCACAGCGCAATGATCACCAGCATGGGGCCCAGGTACTGTGGATATGACTCGCCCTGCTTGCGCTCTAAGGAGAAGGCGAGCAGGGCGACCAGCAACGTGATGTGCACGACGGCGCCGCTCACAAGACACACCCAGCGAGGGAGTCGCAGGATACTGAGCGAGAGCGCGGAGAAGACAGAGGCGGAGACACCGTAGACGACGATGAGGAGCCACAGGTGGTCCAGGCCCAAAATGCAGACTCCGTAGGACTGAGGAGGGAGGGAAGGAAGGAGGAGAGGAGATTAGATGTAGACATGGATGTGTTTTTCTTGTGACTGAACGTCACATCTCATTTCTATTCCTGTAGAAAAAAATGCTGGGCTATTAATAACGGGAAAGGAGCGTGTTGATGACATTTCTATCACATGAATATCGAACTCGAATATCTCAGGGTGAAAAAGAGGTGTAGAATAACAAAGACGTCAGGTTATTGGCAAGAGGAATCAATGCCAGCTTTGATGCTCTGAACAACATGGCAACAGATCCAGAGATTCTTTGTGTTTGTGTCAGAGCAGAGAATGTCTTGCTGTGTTGTTCGTGTGTGCCAGGCAACTTCTAGGAGTGTAGACGCAACTGTGGGAATATTCTCCGAAGTTCAAGCTTGGAAATGACAACGAAGGTTGAAGCGACACTTTTGTACGTTCATGACAGACGGAAACCGCACCAGAGAGATTCCAGTCACGGCAAACAGCACTTCAAAGCCGCTGTAGACGAAGAAGGGGCAGAGCAGTCGCAGGCGGTAATCCCTCATGTGTTTGAACGGCAGCTGGAAGATGTTTCCCCAGCCGATGCTCCGCAGGTCAATCTCCTCTGTTGGCCTATAGGCGGCGCCGCATAGGACAAGGAACTGTGGGCAGTGAACAAAAGCAGCAATCAAGACTGACCCCATTTCATAGATTTCTGCTTATGTTCATGGATAATAAATGAAAAAGTCTAGGTGTTTACTTTGTTCTCCTTCAAATCAGCGAGTATAAAACCACAAAGTAAGACTTTTTCTCTAATTCATTTTGTTAATGGTTTCCTGAGAATGATGCCTCAAGGTAATGTGGGTGTCCTTTCAAATGAAGTGTTTGTGTGTGTGTGTGTGTGTGTGTGTGTGTGTTTGTTCTCTACCTGCTCTTATTTCCTCTCCAAATGTCTTTTATTTGTTTTGTCAATTCTCCCTGATGTTTTTCACGCCTCACATTAAGCACTTGAAATGTTGTGTGTATAAATAAATGTGTTTAATGACTGCATGTACTTGTTACTACTTTGAGACAAGTATTTTGTGTCCAAACTTTAAAGCCTGAGGATTTGTTTTTACTGGTCAATACTTAGTGACTATTTCCACTTTCAAGAAGGGGACGTTTGGTCTGTAATCAAACATATTTGCATATCTGGAGTCATGTATTTTAAGATTTAAGGTTGTTAGAAAAGGTGGTTTGTAGAATCCACTGCTCCAGTTCATGTTTTCACTCTCTCCGTGAAACACTTTTGGGCTCCTGCTCCTCTCTCACAGCTGACCCACCCTCTTCTGATTGGCCAACATCACCCTGCTGATCAAGGAAATGTGTCTCACCCACAGATGTATCAGTGAGAGAGTCTGATCACCACACTGACATCATCTCAAAACAAATGTAAAATTGAAGACGCTGTGTTGAAGCAGGGTGTCTTTTTCCAAGTGTCTTTTTTTTTTATCAGGGCGAGGGGCTGGAAAATAAAAAAAACGCTGATGGGTGTCTTGACATGCAATGATCTCCTGAATACCTGCACTTTGTCTGAGCTGCAGGTGATGTATGTGAGTGGCTGCATAAGTGTAAGTCAGTGTGAAGGAGATCTTACAATGATCATGGCCAGGAAGGCAAAGCCCATGAGGACACTCTCCACCTGGATGAGCAGCATGGAGCGAGGCAGGTTGGTCAGCACGGTGGTGTTGAAGCCTGGGATCAGTCCATTAACGACTGCACCTGAAAGAAGAAGAGAGTGTGTGAACCACGAGAAAGACAATCTCCCACCAGTTTGTCCATATTTGGTCCCTCCCACTTTCTTATTTTGAATATGTGGGTGAAAGGGAAAGAGCATTACTGCGTAATGCAATTTCATAAGGGTAAAAGGAACTCTACTTCATTCTTGAAAAATGTCTCGACAGCTCTGGTGGCTGTGAGACCGTGACACTGGCTGGGGAGGAGGAAGGTGGAAGCAGCGCTGCAGCCCTGCAACTATGATATCAGAAAAAGCTGAGTACTGTGTGGCCAGTAAAGTGGTGGCAAACAAAACTATTAATTAGGAATGTAACTAATCTGACTGTCATTTATGTTATTATCTTACAGATTACAGACAGTAGGTTGAATATATTTGATCCAGGTGATATAAACAAAGACGTGCAAGGAAGCAAAATAGGGGCGAGAATGTTCATGTCATGCTAAAGTACTCTGACCGTACGCTGGAGGAGTACGCTGACAAGTTACTTTTCTTCGAAGGTTAAAGAAACGGACGTGATTCTTTACCACACTGTTTGACATTGAAGAGAATGTGCTTGTTCTCGTTCAGGTAGCCGTTGAGGACCAGACGCATGGGAAACTCCGCAAAGACAAAACTCAGCTGAGGAGGGAGAGAGAGAGGACAGGAGAGCGAATCAGCACAGAGAATCTTTCTCTGATGTTAGAGACAACGAACACAAGGCACTGGGGTAAACAAAGCTCGGGACTCACATGGAAGATGATATGGAAGATGGAGTGGAAGATGATGATGTAGTTGTGGCATACTCCTTTCGGAAGCTTCTTCTGCTCCTGCACGTGCTCTTCCTGATAGTTGACGTACTCGTAGTACTGCTGCGCCATCCTGCATTTGAAATGACGAGACAACAAACATAGTTAACGCTTATCGTGCAACCAGTGAAGGTGTGTATGCATTCACACACGCCCTGAATGACAGATAGAGAAACATCTGGAGAAGTTGCAGAACTCTTTTTCCTACAAGCCTCACATGTAAAAACTCTGGATGACACCTGAGTGAGCCCATGTGGGAACATAGCAGGTGACATCCTGAATGAATGCATGTGACCCACGATTTGACACAAAACCACTCCGCTGAAACCAACGGGTGACGTCACGGATGTTACGTCCATCTTTATGCACAGTCTACGGTCTCTCTCACCTGGTAATGTAATTTCCCAAGGAGGCCCAGAGCGGCACGATGGCCACGCCGATTGCCACGGCTGACGGCACCAAGGTGTAGTAACGCTCCCAGTAATTGGTTGAGACAAACAGGGCGTAAATCCCTGAAGCCAAGAACATCATCCACTTGGTGCCAAGGAACCTAAATTGTAAAGGTAGAGCAAAGACACGCAGTTGAAAAGGAAAGGCTATAGTTTTATCTAGTGTGTGTGTGTGTGTGTGTGTGTGTGTGTGTGTGTGTGTGTGTGTGTGTGTGTGTGTGTGTGCCTACCTGATGAGCACAGGGCTGTACAGGAGGCCTATGATGGGTGTGACATTGATACCCATCAGCATCTTGTGATCTATGTCCTCCAGGCCGAGGTTGCTGTACTTGACCTCACGGTACGTCATGTCATAATGAAGGATGAGTTGCATCTGCAGGAGGCCTGTGGTGAGAACACGCATTTACACCCAACGTGTTCAAAGAACACAGATAAAAGTCTTTGCCCGTCTTTCCTCCACTCAGTCTCACCCATGTAGACGCTGTAGACGATCATGGCTCCGACACTGGCGGCGACAACGTTCTTGATGACCCCCAGCCTCTTCCTCCTGTAGTATTTCCTCTCCTCCTCCTCCTCGTTGTATTCTGCATGTGGGCCTAAAAACTCTTCCATCTGCAGACAACAAGGGAAACAGACTTCTGCAACTCTTTGGCAAGATGGCAACGTGTTGTCGAGCACGCCCGTCGAGGAGTGAGTCACAATCACAGCCATCGCTGTTAGATGGTTCTTCACTTCACAGGACAGACGAACTCACCCCGGCCTCTAAATTCTCCTCTTGCCCCACATGCTGCAGTTCATTCATGCCACCATTAGGAGGTGCTAGAAGATCAGCCTCTCCGACATTGTCCTCTCCATCAGTTGCCTCCATCTGGTGACCAAAACACAGTAGCACACTGGATCAGTTGATAGTTACTTGCATTTCTTACTTTCACACAGACCACGTTTTCGGAGACATCATTCTTACCATGTGTGAAACGGACAGTTGGATCTGTTGAGACATAATGAGACCACAATTAGAGGGAAAGACAATAAATACATTATTTTGCAAAATACCGGATAGAGAGGGAAAGCAAGTCCTGCCGCTATTGTGTCTAGAATAAACTGACGATGTTTTTCCTGTCTCGCTCCTTTAAGTATTATAACAGACACTTTCTAAAAAATACCTTCTCCTGTGGGTGGTATTAAAATTGCCTTAATTCACTGTTAACTGTGTGTTTCTGACCACGTCTCTGCCCTGACCTGCTTCCCGTTTCAACTCACAGGATCAGTTTCAGCATTTATAAATAAAACCCAGATTATGTAAAAACAGGTTCACCTGCACACACACTACTTTCTCTGGCAGAGAGGAGATGGCAGAATGTGCAGCTTGTCATCCATCCATCCGCCCGATTAACAAGGAAACAATCTCTGCTCAGTCTCAACTGACAGTTAAACTCCACTGACCACTTGAATAATAAGCACATCTCACACAATGTCTGCGGCAGTCTGGGGTCACAGCATAAGTGAAGCCTCATTATAAGCCTCTGTGAGTTGTCACAGGAACAGAAGAGAGACTGTCACTGAACACCCCAACACCGAACATCTGGTCCATGTTTGGTTTCTGTCGTTCTAACCGAGCATTGTGAAAGAGGATGTGACCCTTCACATGTTCTCTAAACTCAATAAGTACACAATGAATACAGCATTGGTCCCTGGGTACAGGCTCCTCTGTGGCCCCCAGTAAAGGGAATCAAGGGGACAGGTACAGTTTCAACAGTGCTGGTGCTTTGCATGCTCATGTGTAAAGTCGTTAAACACGGAGGGATTAAAGGTACAGTTGTTTTTCTTCTCAGATGGGACGGGAGCAGAAAATAGGAAGTTGCATAAATGCCGATACAAATGTAGAGTAACACAAACTTGTTTATAATCGCAGTTGAATACTTGTACATGGTTACTGTCAGGTGGATCGAGACCTCAGTCATCATTACCATTACAAACGTAACTATAAAATATATCATTCTAGCTGGAATAAGACTGTGAGTGAGTGGGTGAGTGAGTGAAAGAGTGAGAGAGTGTGGGTCTGAGGGAGAGTGAGAGAACTAATGTAATACTAATTTATAATGGTTTAATTTGTACCTTTTAAATATATTTTGTTTGTGTGTGTGTGTTTTTAATATGGCAAAATGTACAGGTGTCTCTTTATCAAAACACTCGTGGATTAACTTGTCATTCACACAAACACCCACATACAGTACACACAGATGTGTGTTTACACACGAGTTAATACAAAATCTCCCCCTCTGGTAACAAAGTAGCCTCTGCTGTTTCCATGTCTAAGTTGACTTATTTTATATCTGGGATAACCGGGTGTTAGTGTTTGAGAGAGCTAATTTAGCGGTTGGTTGGTTTTGTTTTTAATTCAATAAAGTCCATGTCAACACATTTGATGTAAAACACACACAACACACACACACCAGCGTACTTACAGGTAACAGTGACACATTTCCATACATGTATGGGGTGATTATTGATATAAACAGATCTTACCTGAGCAGCAACAGGCGCCTGTGGATTGAGACACCGTGTGTGTGTTGTGTGAGAAGCTGACACACACACGCCCACAGCTCGTGTGTCTTTGGCTGTCAGCCTCTCACTTCCTCTTTCTCAGTTAAACATGGCTGTAACCTAGAGTAGCTACCACACACACAACAGGTACAGACTCGCCACTTTCACGAAGGAAACGAAAGTTTGTCGGAGCGCGTTCACTTCCTCACTGCCGCGCGCACAGCGCTTCTCTTAAAGGGACAGGCACACCATTAGTCAACTGTGCCGATTCACCTTCATAATAACACTCGGCAAGCGTCTATCAAGTGTGACTTCTTTTAATTAATGACAATGAAACACAACAGAGAGAGAAAAAAAACTTCACAGTCAGAAACATGGTCCACTGACAAACGGATCAAAAGTCCAGCTGCATCATGTCCATGGAACTGTAAGTGACCCAGTTATGAGCCTGTACGTGGAGGTTAACTGTCAACAGAGGTCATAGTGCGTAGGAGTACAACCTTAGAGATAGATGGATACACTCCCATAGAATCGCTTGATTACGTTGCCATGGAAACCAATACTCCTCTCCAAGTAAGACCAGATTTCAATGATTACATCAGTTGGCCATGAAACTGTTGTCTCATAATCGTAAAACTCCAACAGGACGTTAAACTGTGTTTGAGATATGTACATGTAAACGAGATCTATCCATCTTACTTTGTTTCAAATTCCACGTATGAAAGAGTGTCATACACATTATATCAGCTTATTCTGGTTAACCCAAGAATATTTGAGTCCATGTGAACATAGTCAGCATTGCATTGAGTCAGGTTGTACGTATTTGTAATTATATTTTTCAGTTGTATTTCTGTGGACATCATCTCTGGAAGTAACATACATATGATGGTCAAACCATTTTTTTTCCTAAAAAAAACAATTTCTATATTGGATCAGCCTCCAAAGGTCCCTGTCAGTCAAGCTCTCACTGTTCTGTCATATATCATCATATCAGTGCACGCCCCAATCCATGTATCTGTGTTTGATTTATTTTTACCTGCAACAGTGCAGCTTCAGAAGATGATCCATGTTTACTCTCACGGTTTAGGATCACAGGTTAATGTGAAATCAATTGTGCTTGTTTGAAACAGCTGCAGCCACTACGCGGTTGGTGTTACAGAGTTCCCGCGGCTACAGCACAGCAGCTGAAAACAAGCACAACTTTAAAAAAAAAAAAATATTACAAAAAAAAAAAAAGGCTGTTACATGTCCCATGTGTTTTTGTGTCCACTCAGTTTCCAGGCGGCTGCTTCAGATCAGAATCAGTGAGACTGATCCAAGGAGGGTGAACGCTCTGAGCAGCTTCAGGATAAGCAGCCATTCCAGTTAGGAGCTCCAACACATCCTCAAACCCCAGTCTGCAGTTAGTCTCAGTGGCCCCCGACATTAATGATACATGTTTACCCAGCGTTAACAATAAAACACCAGTCTCTCATTGAATGAAAAACCAGGAATACTGACCCCATCCATCCCACACCCCAGTTTTCCTCTCCCCCCCATGTCGTCGCATCACTTCCTCCGTCAAATGTCCCTATCCGCTGCCCACAGCCGACTTCCTCATCATCTCCTCGTCCTGCACCGACAGCTCTGTCAGCTTACGTCCCAGCCTCTCGTGGAGGTCCAGGTATTTGGCCACGCAGCGATCCAGGCACACAGACTCCCCCTTCGTCAGCTCTGCCTCCTTATAATGCGGCGGCACACACTTCCTGTGGCAGGCGTTGGTCATCCTGGGAGAAAAGGAGGCCAGGGTCAGTCAGTCTTGTACAGATGAATGTGGTTGAATGAGGGGTTGCTGTCTCATGGGAGACTTCAAGCCAGTCATCAATCTCAGAAGAAATAATAGATGGGCAGTGACATCTAGTGGCCACACTGCATATTGCAGCTGAATGCCTGTCACTTCACTGTTCACTCCTTGCTCGGCGGTGTCTAGATTGTCCATTCTGGGCTACTGTACAAACATAGTGGTGCAACATGGCGGCCTCCACAGAGAGGCCCTGCTCCTGATATAAATATGTAGGGTTCATTCATAAGTAATGAAAACAACAACTCTAACATTCAAGTGATCACACAATATGAACGTTGATCAAATTATTCAGTGTGACATTTCTATGTTGGGGTAGTATATTTAGGGTTAGGGTAGTCGACCTCTAACCAGGCTGTTGTCGGTTCAAGCCCCGCCTTCCTCATTCAAGTGTTGCATGTAGATACATTGTATGAATGTGTGCAGGACTGGTTACATGTAAACTGCAAAGTGCTCGAGTTTACATTAACACAGTCCACCAGTGGATTACTATCAACTAAATCTGACACAATGGAACGGTAGAGTTAAAACTATCTGTATTTCTTACCATTTGATAGTGTGGAACTATCCCAGCCTGCACAGAAAAAGAAGAATGCCCATATTCAACTTTTCCACCATCTTTAATTCTATCACTGGTACAATCAAGCAAGTTTGTCTCGACATTTCCAATCATATTTAATTTCTCATGATCAGGAACAGATCCACCTAACAGCTGGTACAGAAGTGGGGAGCCATACTCTCATAACATCGAGTGTGAGAGTGTGTGTGAGTGTGTGTGTGTGTGTGTGTGTGTGTGTTACATGTAATTCACTCAGCCTCGGTCTTCACTGTCCTCACCTCTGCAGTACATCTGATGAAGACTACGATGAAGGCCATCACACATGAAGCGACAGTAATAGTGACGGCAGAGCTAGCTGAGCTGCTAGCTTGTCTTACCGGTTGTACATGTCCGCCATCATCTCCACCTCCAGCTCCGCCGCCAGCTGCTGTGCCTTCATGGGATCCATGTCCGCGCTTCACTGCCTCTCTCCCGCCTTCGGCCGTACACTTCGTCCGTCCTGCCAAGCCTCCACCGCGGACAGACCACCACAAATTCAATTGCCTGTGTAACCTTCAACGAGGAAAACACGTGTGTACTGTATCCTGCCCGTCTTCCGCTGTCAATAAAGTTGGCTTGAGACTGGACGGAATAGGGAATGCG
>JAFBJT010106074.1:45805-58543 GCA_016785325.1 Chascanopsetta lugubris | reverse complement strand
TTCCGAGCACACGCCGCCTCCCTCAATGCGGCGGCGGCTTATATCCCTTTGTCTGGCGAAGACGCCCCAGAGTAACAGGTGAGCAAATTGAGGAGGGACCGGAAGGAGGAATAGAGGGGGGGAGGGGGGGTGAAAATCGATAAGTCATTTTAGACAGTCCATATATGGTCATAGCTCGGGATTGTCAGGGATGGGATCCAAATAAGGCAGAACATGGAGGTGATAATGTTAATGTATGATATTGGAGGGAGAGATTGTGTGTGTATGTGTGTGTGTGTGTGTGTGTTATAAAAGGGGAAAGAAAGAAAGAAAACACACACACACACACACACACACACACACAGAGACGGCAGCCTTCACCCTCCAATCTAATTTTGGTGGAGATGAGATGGGAGATGAGCAGAGGGGGGCAGGGCTAGAGATGAGCAGCGCTTTAGATGACAAGATCCAGAAACAGATTGCTTTATTATCCATCTGCGGCAATACACACACACACACACACACACACACACACACACACGCACACACGCACACGCACTCATGCAATCTGCCGTCACACACTGATATTCTATTACTGTTCCATTCCATAGTGCAGAGTGTTTGAGCGGCTCACCTGTTAGAGGGGCGGAGCATTGTTGGCAATCTGCAACAAGTACAAAGCAGAGCACAAAGAGCAGGAACAGCGTTAACATGGAGAATATGAAATAGAGATAGAAATGTGTGGAAGGAGTCACTTCTTATAAACTGCTCCCAGCAGAGGAGGTGGTGTTGGTGGGTTTACAGATTCCTGCCTCGGCCGCCGCACAAAAGGAGGAACAAATAATTCTATTCATGTGTTGAACGGGGAGCACCAAAAGAGACGCACGTCTCAGAACCTTGAATAAAAACCATTCAGAGTTTCCTCTAAAAGCAAAGAAATAATTATTCCCAGACCAAGGTTTTACTTTTCAATAAAAAAACCTTTGCTCTGTTGCTCAGAGTTTTCAATTGCCCAATCAGGAACCACGATTTGGGGTATTTTTGATTTTATTTGATAGGGGACTTTTAAAGGTGCAACATGTGAGATTTGTTATTTATATTTCTATCAGCAGAATTGTAATGTACAAATTGCTGTTTTCATTGCCCTCGAATGAGGCCTTCATATTTTAATTGGTAAGGTCGTCTCTGCAGAGGCGGCCATGTTGCACCACGAACAGAAACCTTGAATGGACCAATGGGCAAGCTTTTTTCCCATTTTTTTTAATCAATGACACCCTCTTTAAATGTCATAAATACACAGTTTGAGCATTGTTTTGCGTTCATGAAAAATTACAAAACAACAATTCAGTTTAAATGTATTTCACCTAAAAGTTGAATGAAAATTGTACTTAAATAAATGTACAAACAACTGTACTTGAATTAAGATCAAATAAAAAATGTATTGTACAGAATAAAGAAATGTAAATTAAATGTACTTAATGTATTTATATTTAATTTAGTGATCCCTCTGCGTACCACTAGAGGGAGCCCAAGTATCACACTTTGAGATAGGCTTCTCTGTTTAGTTTTAATGTTGAGCTGTAGCTTCACCACTAGGGTTCATTAAAACGTACATAATGTCCCTTTATGTATAAAAGAGTGGCAGAGACGGGGTATGACGCTATCGATGACGCAAGCCCCAATGTCCATCATGAAGTTTGAAAATTGTAGACTCCAAAAATGACAATGAATGAAAGTGAAAACAAAGAGCAGTAGAAGATGATTACGGTTCATTTGTTATTAATTATGCATTAACCACAGTCGCTCACAGACAGTGATTAATAATTTTAATTATCGTCTTTATTACACATGTCCTCAGTCTCCTTCCCCGATAACAGCATGTGATACCTGTGAGAGACAACAGGAGTCTTCACGGCTGCTCGTAAAGGTTAATTGCTGAACGTGCGATAATAATTGAGGGGGATTATGATCGTATGAGTGTAAATCCTTGATTGTTCCATCTGGCTCATGTTTGTGGGGTTTTCACCTGCGCTGGGTTCCACATCACTTGAACCCATTAAACCACAGCAGCTTCTATGGAGGTGACGGAACGACTCGGCACTTTGTTGACTCTCCAGCCATGGAGCCGTATATAAAGATGGATGCCGCGGCCGTGGCGTCACCCATAGCTTCCTGCAGAGTGTTTATGACGCTCGTAGTGGGAGGGTGATTTGACGATGCCTAACTCCTCCTACTTCCTGGTTTATCCAAAAAAGGGCAAAGAGGTGGCGCACAGGTAGAGCTGGGGGTGGGCCCATGGTGCTGTCACAGCATCCAGAGTGTGACAGGTCGGCCCAGGTGTCACTCAAAAGGCCACGCCCCGTAATTATGCACAATTTCAAACCTTGATAGAATATTAATAACCAAGCCCTCCCCTCTACAGTTGTCATGGTAGCCATAGTTTGTACCAGGCTTTAAACATGTTTCATGCACCTCTGAAGTTGACCATTTTTACATGGGAGTCTGTGGGGATTGACTTGCACCCTCAAGTGGCCATCCTGTGAACTGCAAGTTTTTCCACTTCTGTATTGGTCTCTTCATTTATTGGTGCTGTCAAAATATAAGAGGACTTCAACTAAACCGATTCCGCTTTTTAGAAAATAAATATTGAATTCTTCTGTTGTCTCCGCCTCTAATGAAGAAACGATTTTAGCCGCTGCCTCACAACAGTTCAGACAAACAGACAACCAACAAATGAAACACTCGTCCTCCCGGGGACCGGCGAGTAACAAGTGTCGCTGTGTCGCCTTTTGATGTCGAGCTTCAGATGGCGGGAATCGACCAAAACGAGAAGAAAAGAGCAGATGGGACGAGACGGACAGATTTGAGTTGAAGAAAGAAATGTGGAGGTTTTTGTAATGAAAACAAAGAAACGGGCGAGACTGTGTCCAGAAGGATTGTCGGAGATTTCACAGAGCGAATCCATCAAAGGCAGAGAAGCAAGTCATCGTTTTCCTTTTTCTGGTTTTAATCATGAGAGACAATTACAGAGGAGGAGAGCTGGGCACCAAATTACCACCACACACACTACAAAGCCCGGTCTTCAGAGGATCGGCCTCATATCCCGCGCTCCATTGTTGCTCCCTCCCTCTCTCTCTCTCTCTCTCTCTCTCTCTCTCTCTCTCTTTCTCTCCGTCTGTAATCTCTCTCTCTCTCAGTGTATTCTCTCTCTCCACCTCTTTATCCTCCCGTTCCCTGTCTCCCCGCAGAGAGGAGGAGAATAATGCATGCCGGTGTTTTCCATGCGTCCCTACACGGCGAGCGTCTCGGTGTAAATCCCTCCAAAGCAAATAGGAATCAGTCCAGCTCCGTCTCAGAAGACTGACCCATAAGTCTGCGATGGGATGTGTCGACACAACCGTCATTTAAAGAGAGAGAATCCAGCACCTGCTGCTGTGAGCACTGGATGAGATAGTAGCAAGGGAGGGGGTTGCTGCAATTCGGGTGTGTCGACTATTGCAGTTGGTTAAAGGTACATTGTGTAAGGTTTGGCGACATCTAGAGTTGAAGTCGCATGTTGTCTCCATCACCTCACCCTCACCCATCTGAACACGAAGGAGAACCTATGGCATTGCATCAGAATACTTGATCAGAATACTTGATACTTCTTCTTGTCAAGTGCCAACAAATTGGTATTGGTTCGATGCTAACTAGCTGTAGTTTCAACCAAGACATCCCAAGGGTCCCAAGACATCTGGGTCTCCATGGTTACCATCCCACCATCCTACACAGCAGGCAAGGCATCATCTGCCTATGGATGTAGGCCCTTTCAACAAACAGGCCATAGTCAGTGAGGATAGGTCCAAACCACTCAGCACAGGAGTGCCACAGGGCTGTGTGTTGGGCCCTTTGACTGTATTGTTTTTTTTTTAAATAGACAACATATGTATACATAATCATCGTAGTCCAAAGGAGTAATTTATGAAAAGTATAATAAATTATTCTTGGGTTTTGTGTACTTTTCGAACAATACAAAACAAAAGAAGCCAAACTTTTAAGGTGCTCAATGTTTTCAAACAGAAATAGTTGAGCAAGAAAGTCAATGAATACTCTAAAAGCTTGAGTTAAGACTTTAACCATCCAAACAAAGAGTAGATAAAGAATCACAGAAGGTTTGAGGTTAGTGCTTTTGTTCATTGGCTCTTTTAATGAAACCGTGGAGGCACAACAACTCAAAAACAAGCCCTAAAGAAGCAATCAAAGATCCACAACAAACAGGCGTCTCTACTCTGAGAATTCAGGGGATAAGAGCCACTAGATCACAACTTGGATTTTTTTGTTCTTTTAAACCTTTATTTTAATGAGTAAAAATGTTTGAGAAAACACATAGACACAAATAAACACATCATAAACCAAAAATACACATGTCAACAAGAAAGAAGCATGTGTGGATGTCAGCACAGTGAGCAAAATACTGACCAGTGGATCTGGTGAGGAGAGTGACACAGGTGGAGGAATTTATACACCGAGGGACTGATGACTGATTAAACTCAGGTGGTGGCTGAAAAATGGCGGGAAAATGGAACAGAGACAGGAAACAGAATGACACATAATTTCAACATAAAACAGGAAGTGGGTTATCACAGCCACAACCTAAGTCCTTTGCTTAATTGGACATCACAGATTCAAAGTACACATATACACAAAGAGGTGAGAACAGAGTGAAGTCTTGAACAACAACAACAGACAAACATGAAAACTCATCATCTGGCTACTTATCTTCCCCCTCGCTCTCCTCCTGACCTTCTTATCTCTGCCTCTTGTTTAAGGGAGCGATGGAAAATAAATTGAAAAGAGCAGAGAGAGAACAACGAGGAATGGGAGGGCGACAAGAGAGAGTGTAAAAGAAAGTGTCAGAAAGAGAAATGAAGATTGGGAGAAAGTTTTTTTTTTTTAAACTACTTTTCCTTTATTTATTTATTTTTTTCAAAATTCCCCCCTTTCCCCTCGCTCCCTAATGAGGTTATCTGTCTTGTGCTGTCATGCTTCTGCTCACTTTGGGTTTCCTGCAGATAAACAAGACCTGGCAGCGACTTAACAAAACAAAGAAAACTTCTTCAGGGTTTAGAGAAAACAGTATTTTCGAAATACTTTCATTTTTTTTCATCCAGTAATCTTTTTACCATCTGGACTAATATATGTGGTTTTTCTCTTCAATGTTTAGTGTTGGCTAATGATGGAGATGAAATGAGAAATGTAATGTCTCCTCCATACCTGTGGCTCCACTCACCTTTGTCTTATTGTTGTTTTGGGATTAAAGCCACCATTCGCTGTCTCACAGGTAGATAAGACAAACAGAAATAAAAAAAATGAAAAGCACTCTCTCATCACTGCAGCTGTGTTTCATGTCCCAGTGGTGGAGTTTTCCATTTTGGCTCTAACAGTGTTCTGGGTTGGAGCCCATTGTAAGGGGCAGCTCCCCCTGGTGGGTCTGGATATCAGAACAGAGGAGTGGGAGGAGCGGTAAACAATGAATGGCCACATAAGATAAGCTCCTGATGATACTTGAGCTCCCCCTACAGGAGGGATTTATACATGCAGCAACCTCCAAAGCTGGTGGATGAGTTCAATACGAAAGTGGAAAGACTTGCAGTTCACAGGGTGGCCACTTGGGGCTATCAATCCCCATTGACTCCCATGTTCAAATGGTCAACTTTAGAGTTGAATTAAACATGTTTAAAGCTTGGAACAACATACAATTGTGGTCAGTCAGTCACATTTCTTTCTAATTCTTCTTCTTCTTCTTCTTCTTCTTCTTCTTCTTCTTCTTCTTCTTCTTCTTCAGGTGTGTGGCTGAAGTCGGAGGAGACGGTGGCACTGAAAACAAAGAGGGCTGACTTTGCCGCAGCGTCACTGCGCGGACGGATGGTTGTGGCAGGAGGACTCGGTAAGAGTGATGAGTCATGTTTCTGTGTGGAATGGTCCCTCCGGAGGGCATTGAAAAACTTTTATTTTTCTGTGAAATGTATAAAAAATCAAATGGCAAAAGACAGTGAACCATAAATCTCACAATTAAAGTAAAGAAGTGTTTTGCCACTGGCTGTGGCTTTGGGGAAAGGTCTGTGATGTCTTTATTGTATTATGGTCTGTAGAGACTTCAAAGTCCTTCACAAAGGTTTCCTCTCCACTGTGTTTATGGGATCACTTCATCCAAATAAAAAACACATACATAATTCAGAGCGAATAAATGAAACACTGCAGCAGATTTTTGGAACTCAACATCACGTTGTTTTTTTTTTTTACTTACGTGTATTCTGTTTAAGAAATAGTCTCTGAAATCGCAGCCTCAAAGACAACAGCGCCCCCTATGCTCTCATTTGAACCACTGACCCTCCACCCAGGTCATGAACCCTCGGCCCTGGACTCGGTGGAGGCCTTTCATCCTCAGAGGAAGAAGTGGGAGAGGCTGGCGCCCATGAGTTTCCCTCGATGCTCCGCCTCCTCCATTGTCATCAGAGACCGCCTCCTGGTGGTGGGAGGAGTCAACCAGGTACAGAAGCCTCCATAACTCTGCCGTGGACCGAATCAGTATCCATGGCAGCAGATGCTCTCAGATACAAAAGTAACAAAAACAAAAACTTGTACTGTACTGTCACCCATCATGTGGGGGAGCTGTCTCAGCTGTGTGTGTGTGTGTGTGTGTGTGTGTGTGTGTGTGTGTGTGTGTGTGTGTGTGTGTCTGTCGACATACTCACAGCACGTCTGTCCATGATGATCACACCCACACTGGTCTGTCTCTGCTTTATTCACTGCACATGCATGACTATGTGCTGGACAGTAACGCCCCATTGATTCGTGGAACAAATTCTGTCTGGATATTATCATTATTATTATTATTATTATTATTATTTAAAAATTAATAATATGTTTCTATGGATGGATAAATAAAGTGAAAAAAGGACATCAAACAAATTAGTTCATCAAATCTGGATATTCATTGTATTCAAAACACAATTAAAAGTGGATGATGCATCTTGGTAATGACCAAAATGTAAAGGTAATATTGTGGTCTATTGGGAAAAGTACTGGTTGGGTTGGGTTTTGGGTTTTTGTCGCAGTACCACGAGTACAATGTATAACCTGCCCCTCAGACCACGATGAGGGGGAGCTCAGCATCAAGTTTTAACTTGTGTTGTTTTGAGGAAAAGAAGTTTCTTGTGTTTCTCATCTTCCATCTTGTATGGAAGATGTATCTCCAAGATGGCATCGACTCAGCAAATTGTAAATCAGTCATAATCAGTCCGTCTGATTGGTCGGGGCCAAGTATGCGAAAAAACAATTCTTGGAGGGATCAAAGTAAATGTAGCTTGTATATGACTATGGATTACACAGAATCAGTCATCGGAGAAACGTCTCTAGAAGAAAAATGGTGCTGTGCAGAGTTTACTCTGGATTAATCCAGTTTATTCCCAAAGGGAAATTACCCTGGTTTAATGGTAGTTTGCACAGAACAGGTGATGTCACATGTGTGGCACTTGGCCTGACCCCCTTAACCCTAACCCCCTGAACCCAAACCCTAACCTCAACCACCCAACCTTAACCTGAACCTTAACCCCTTAACCCCTTAACCCCTTAAGTCTAACCCATAAACAATGCACCACAGAAGTCGAATCAGAAACGTCCAGAACTGACTTCACGTCAGCAGAAGAGGTCATAAACCTTCCAGCTCCCTGCTCTTGCATTAAAATCCAGTTTTGGAAAAAATACGTTTTATGGGTTATTTTTTTATTATTCATAGGAGGATCTTTATCCTGGAGACCAAACAGCGGCCAGAGAGAAAAACGAAATAATAATAATAATAAAATATTAAACACACTGTAATTTTCACTTGCACTGCCTGATTTAGACCTGATAAATGAAACTGATCTTTGTGTGACTGAACAGCTCCCCCTTGTGGGCGAACTTTGAACTAGTCAAAACAACTGAAATCAAACAAGCCACATTTCAGCATGTACTGATGGACAAAAGTCATGATGATAATGAACATCCCCAACATCACCATGATTACTATTATTACTATTATTAGTAGTATTATGATTATTATTATTATGGTATTGGTTATTATTATTATTATTATTGTTGTTGTTGTTATTATCATTATTATTATTATTATTATTATTATTATTATAGCAGCTTGGCTGGTTTTGTATTGTAGTTATTGTATCAGAGAGAAAATGGGACTTTTCTTTACTGGTAGTTAAACACCCATGTTTGTTTACTTCATCGATGCCATTCAGTTTATGTTTCATCTGTATCATTACGTACTGTTGCCATGGTGATTTACTAGATAAAATACAAGGGCCAGCTTTCAATTAGCGGTCCAACTGTCGACAGGGGCTGTCACTTAAACCTCATCTATTCAAGGTCGCTCTCTCTGTCTCTCTCTCTGTCTCTCTCTGTCTCTCTCTCTCTCTCTCTCTCTCTCTCTCTCTCTCTCTCTCTCTCTCTCTCTCTCTCTCTCTCTCTCTCTCTCAGGTTCCCAGCTCGGCCAATGAGATCCTCTACGTCAAAGAAGAAGAGTGTCTGTAGCCTCTATTGAAGTCATCTTCTCCTCTCTGTGTACAACAGCAGCCCTGATGATACAGCAGCCTGTATAGTGCAGACAGGACACTGTGAGGGAGCTGTCGGACAACACTGCCCTCTGCAGGCCTGTGGTGTCGACACTCGGAAGCACACAAATGCACAATGGAGGAGCTGGCTCTTTCTTCAACTCATGATACTGCACTCGGAGTACTTCTGTGTTGAACACTGTCGTGCATACTTATATATAGAGAGAGGTGTTTTGTACTGACGAGCATGTCTAGCACTGTAGACAGACTGTAAACATTTCATGTTTGGTTTGTTTCTGTGTGTGTTTATGTAGATGCGATTTTTATCTAGTTTGATGAAACATGCAATATACCGTAAGGGAAGTTTTTAGGAAATGAAGATGGTTTCATGTATTGTAACAACATTTGCACTAAAGCAATCGACTCTGAGGGGAGTGTGAGTTTAATTGAGTAATATTCTTGCGCCGTGCGTTGTCATTGGTTGCACTGAGAATGGCCACGCCCACTCCTCTCTTCTGTGCACATGTGTGATCACCACTATGGACCAGCTGTTGTACTGCACTGAACAGATATATGAAATATGTTTGTTTATGCGATGCGTTCAAGTACCAGAGTGATGGTTCAGGCAAAACGTTCCGATTGTGATTGTACATATTTGATTCCTGAAGCAATACAAAGGTGTTTCTTTGTGCTGTGCAGTATTTAAGAGTTTCATTTTACTCTATGTCATGTTTTGTCTTTTAAGCTCAAATGAATTCGATGAATGATCGATCTTTATTCCGTCGTCGTGCCCTGTTTGATATGAGATGTCATACACAGTGGAATAAATGGGTTATTTGTTTTGTACCGCACTTCTCTTCCACTAGATGGCAGTGTTTGCAAAAATGAGCCCATGCATCGTCCTGTGAGCTCGACCCAATCTACACATGTCTGAGTCCGGTCAGATCCCACTGATGGCACATGTGTGAGTCTCAGTGTCAGCAGGTGGTCCGGGTGCGTTGGCGTGCAGCCAGTCCTCCGGCGTGCTAGCCACCAGCCAGTGTGTCCCAGTGTGGCCCGTTAGCCTCCAGGGCGCTAGCCCCAACCCTCAGTCTGCACCTCGGCCAACTTGGCGAGTGAGGCGCTCGGCTTTCCTGCTGTGAACCGCAGAGTCCACATGCTCCTGGGTTTCCTGTCTGACCCTGGAGACCTTGAGTGGATCCCTCGGGTCAGGAGCCGCCTGGAGCCTGGAAGGGAAAGCGGGTCACGGAGAGAGACACAGAAACAACAGGTACTTAACTGCGATACTTGAGATTCAGTGAAACCAACACATCTGACAATGACTCTTCTTCTTCTACCCAGACCCTTCAGTGACTGTCCGGTCCGACCTGATCCCGAATCCAATGCGAAACAGGTCAGAATGATTCTCATCACCTCACTTCCTAAATCTGCTGTGTCATGTTTTGTTTGACCATGAGTTAGTCTCTCATCTAAGCCCCACATGATGCCGCTATTGTGTGACATCAAACACATGGTTCTGCATGATGTCAGTGTAAATGGATTTGGTCCATATCAAAGTAAAACAGTCCAAAACTCAGACTTTAACAGGCTTCATTGTATCTTTTTCTTGAACGGCCGAAACTTCCCCCTGGACGTTGGTAGTATGAGTGTAGCATCGTATCCTTTATCCCTCTTCTGTATGTGCCTGGTGTGTTGATGTTCCTATTGTCGATACTGAGTCACCTGCCTCCATCGTTTTCCACACTTTCACCATAAATCGTTGACAGTCTGATTTGGACTAACTCTAAATAAACATTCTCATTCTGGTCAACAAGCCTAAATTTGACCCTGACCCCAACCCCAGCCTAGCCTTAACCCTAACCCCACCTCTAATTCAATTCCAACCCCAACCCTAATCCCAATCCCAATCTCAACAATAACCTCTAACAATAAACTCTAACCTTAACCCAACGCTAACCCTACACGTTAGGATAATAAATAATTCAATAAAAGCCTAAGCAGCTGGAAAAATGTGTCTATTTTTGAACATTATGAAGGATTAAAGTATTAAAGTATTAAAGGAACAATAAAGTTGAAAAGGGCCTCGCCCTCAGACTTCATGTCGGCAGGAATACTGGTACTGGATTACACCGGTAAACCTTCTTGAGGTGTCGTGGGCCGAACTTTACGAAACATGACATGCTTCATACCGCTGCTGGCTTCGGTAGCTAATTGGTGCGTTGTTTTGTGGTTTGTCGATGAGTTTGTTAGCCTGTTAGCTTGTTGGACTCAGGATTGGGCTCCTAATTGTGTTGGTGCCTGAAAGATGGAAGGAGACGAGGGCAGAGTACCTGGAAAAGGTGGGCCGGTTGCTATAACCTTATGGATTAAACTGGTGAATGTTAAGTTCCCTCAAGTTCCGCAGTTAAATGTTTATTCACTGCTGATCATACATCTACTTCCTGTGTGAGAGACTTGTTCTGGTGCCCAGTGGGGATCCAGTGTTGCTCTATAAATGACTCTCACACACACACACACACACACTCTCACACACACACACACACACACACACACACATTAGACATCACCCAGTCTAAAATGGGCTGATTGCATTCAAGTGAGTGTGGCTGCGTGTCTTGTGAGCGCTCGGTGAAGCTGCTCTATTCCTCTCTGTGTTTTTTCCACATTAACTCGTTTCCCTGAAAAAAGCAGCAGAGACCCTGAGTGTGTGTGTGTGTGTGTGTGGGGGGGGGGGGGGTGGTCATTAGACTTCACTCGTTATTGAACTATTTAGTCGTCATGAATCAGTTGTTTGCTCGGAGGTCAGATTTAATGTGGGTTCTGAACCTGTTACATCATTTATGGAATTATATTTCCGTGTGTGTGTTTGTGTGCGAGGTGGTGATGAGTCATTTAGGTGGAGGACAGTCTGGTCAGTAAGTGGTCAAGTCAGCTATGAATGGTATTTTCCACACTCTGCATCTTAATTTTTCTAAACGTGGCGAGTTGAATGTGAAAGGAAACCACACAAACCACAGGCGGGATTTGAACCTGCGGCTCCGGAGAGGCGATGTTCATTGAACCAGTCGTTATGCCAGCTGTAAGGTCATGCCTTACCACAGGGGGGTGCTAGTGGTGCCAGGATGCAGATTGTTTTGAATGACATAGACTATCAATGATAGTCAAGCCAAAAAAAAACTCTATTGTCCCCTGGTGGTATAAATTAGAAACACAGTTTACTGGGACATCGACCAATCAGGGCTAGGGTTATAATTGCTGACTCATGATTTGTTTTGATTTTTGTATGTTGGATATTTTGAATTTCTGATTTAAAGGAATATTACGCCAGATAATCACTCGAACTAAAATTGTAAAACAAATTTTAAACAAATTTTAAAACAAAGTTTAGGAAAAAATGACACTGAATACGACACATCACTAACTGCCGGGTGTTAGTCTCTATGTTAGTCTCCCAGCCCTCACTTAGTTACAATACCTACGAAAATATGATCCACAAATATTTTTGCCCATCATCTCATACTAAGTTACATTTCCCCAAAACACAGGTTGCCCCTTTAACTCCTCTCTCATTTGACCTTAAACTAAACATTTCTGCCCCAGTTCTTCAGTTTCCATCTCTCCATGATCCATGAGCATGATCCCTGTTTTTTTTTTAATGGGTGAACCATGTGCTACCTGCAGGAGGTTACTCTTCACCCACCCATCCACCCACACACACACACACACACACACACACACACACACACACACACACTGGCAGCATGTTGCACTTGCTGCTACAACCATTAGGTAAGGTAAGGTCTGTGCATTCATTACAAGAGCCTGGGGTCAAAGGTCAGGGCATCCACTGGCCATCTTTATCTTTCCAAAGACTATTTATTTATTTATTTATTTATTTATTTATTTACTTATCTCCATGTCATATGTAAATTAACAAATGAGTGCAATAGGAATAAAACATTGAATAGAATAAAACATTAAATTAAATGAATATAAATGGAAAGAATTGAAAATTAAATACATCAAAAAAATATCTGTAGTAAAAACATAAAACAAAATGTCTATGAGAAATATAATAAACACATATATGTACACAAATGTCTATGTAAAATAAAACACAAAAAATATCATACATCCAAAATGAATTAGAAATATACGCAAAATAAATAGT
>JAFBJT010106074.1:30829-45154 GCA_016785325.1 Chascanopsetta lugubris | reverse complement strand
ATCCCATGTTATGACTATAAACACCCCCCCCCACACACTCACACACACACACACACACACACACACACACACACACACACACACACACACACACACACACACACACACGTCCCCTGCGCTGAGTTGGATTGCATTGGATTGTCTTAATTGTCTCTAATGACTAAATTGTCCCAACTATTTGCTTCATTAGCTCTTTGTTAGCTCTATCAAAGGAGGGGGGGGGCGGTAATTGAGGGTGTTAATGATGTCTGAGTGCCACAAGGAGAGGGGAAGAGAAACTGGGAGTCTGGTGCCACAGTTACCTGACACGTTCAAATCTGAATAAGATGTAGTAAACCCACAAAACACATGGAATAATATCACATTCGACACACTGTTTAAAAAGTTAATATTTACCACTAATGCCGCAGGTAGTCGCAGCACCTACATCCCCCTGAGCTCCAGCTTTAAGCCGGTGAGCTCCTGGTCCGCTCAGCCACAGCTGCAGATTAGACTCTGATTGTCCATAGCGCTGCAGATCAAGTGGGATTTTCTGAGCTAAAGACAGATGTTTGAGAGGAAGTGAGGAGATTCCCGCTCCACTGAGGAGCTTTAACTTTGTCGTCGCTGTTCAAGATTTGGCCCCATGCTCCCGTTTCCCCGTCTGGAATCTGGGCAGAGCGAGGACACGTCCCGAGTCAATATTAGCAGAGGGTCTTAGAGGGGAAGGCCACGCCCGACTCCAACAGCTACTGGGATGTAAAAACTGATACCATCATGGAGATACTGTCACAGGTGGAGTGTCGGGGCAGTGTCTGGATTCTCCAAAACACACAGGGAATTAGTGAAACAAGGTTAAAACTAATTAAAAGGTAAATACTTCATTACACATGAAGGTAAAGGCTCAGCACAGACAACAGTCTACCCCTGACCTGGTTTCTGTGAGATCAACATTACTCTGTAAAATATCAACACTGAAGTATATCAAATAAATATGGTGTGTTTTTACTGTCTAACAAAGTTGTACAGATGTGAGAACCACACTACACAAAGTTATTGATTATTCAACGATAACATGAGAATGATACAATCAATCATGGAAGGTCCTTCTAACTGATTTTAATGAGGCACAATGTAATTTGACTTTTTAAAACTTCTTTTAATATAAAAACACAAAATGGATTTAATCTGTATGCAAATATTCAAGTTTTGCTCCAAATATCCAGAAATCCAGATGCTATTGACTGGCACTATTTGAAAAGCTGTATAACTGATTATATATATACATTGATATATTTCTTGACATCAGACGCGTTTCAAGACATATACGCTAATTACTATTCAGTTAGAAACATGACTTTTGTATCAACATACATGTAAACACATGTGCAAATGAGAGTTTGTCGCCGCCCATCACTGTGTCCATGATCTTTTCACAGTATTACTAAGTTCTTTGATGATACTTGTACATTTTCAGATATGAGTTAATATAAGTGATTTTAGACTTTGGAAGGTAAATGTCGTCGTGCCATGCGGCAGCTTCTCCACTTCACCACACGTGAAGCTGCTCAGCTCTTCCAGGAAACTTTGACCCTGCCTGTATGATCTCTCCTCCCGCAATCCCAGAGTGTGTGTGAGACTTTTCTCTCTTTCTCTCCTTTTCTTTCCCTCTGCTCCCATTCTCTGCCACTCTCCACTTTTTCCTCTTCCCTCCTTTTTTCCAACACATAGGTGGATTAAGGCAAAGGGGCTTTTGTTTAGATAAAGCGAAGGATTAAGGAGAGATTTGCCCCCATAAAGTTGTGGGCTTGATGGGCCTTTTATCCCTGCATGTCCCTAAAGCTGTGTTGCCTCTGGATTAGGACTATACAATGGGGCCCCTTGTGCATAGGGATCCGGGCCAGTGAGAGAAAGGAGAGGGAGAGAGAGAGCGAGAGAGGGAGGAAAGAAGCGAGAGAAAGCAAGGAAAAGAAATGAGACAGAGGGATTGAGACAAGAGGGGAAAACAGAAGAAGAAAGAGAGAAGGGGATGGATGTGGGGAGAGGAATTAGGCAGCGTTGAGAGGAAACTGACAGGTTAAAAACTTTTAGAGGAGGGATTTGCAGAGAGATCCTGAGATCTTGTCACCAATAAGAAGGATTTCAGGAGGATTCAGAGGCGTGGTGCTGACAATAAACCAGCACACACACACACACACACACACACACACACACACACACACACACACACACAGAAAAATGGAGACTGTCTCTTTAAATTCATTTATCTAATGTGCTAGAAAATAAATAAATAAATGTGGGGAGTGAGTCTTACTGTGCGAGTGCTGCTAATAACGTGTCTAAGAGGTGGCTCCTGGCAAATTGCTTTGTTATTCTTGTCAAAAAGGTCTCCTGCAAGAAGTCGATTTTAAACTACACATCAAAATGATTAATTGCCGTGGGATGAACAGATGCTGAAATACCCTTGAATGGTGCCGGGGAGGCTGGAGTGCAAAGCTAATGTATTCATGAAGTTGCAGAAACATCATTAAGAGTATTAATTAGCTATTAGCGAGCAGAACTTGACTGGATGCGAGTACGGGTGTCTAAAGTCTGATTAAAGACAAGAAGTGAAATCTGGGAAATAATAATATAATGATAAAGTCGGGATGAGATGAACCTGCAGGAAAATCTATAACTGACCGACTGACTGACATGATGATTCAGGCACATACAAATGAGTGAAATCTACAGTTGTCAATCAGCGACACGACAAAGAAGAAGAAGTCAGTATGTGTGAGTAAATCGGGGAAATAAAATATATAAATAATATTTATTTTCTATTTAAAGAAAAGCTCAAAGTGTGTTAAATCTGCAGAAAATCAATAAACGCCTTTAAGATGATTGGGGAACATACAATTATATATAATCATTTTTCTGCTATAGAAAAGTGACAGAGGATGAATTGAGTAAATAAAAATAAAAATCCATATTTTCAGCTATAATACAGTCTAAGGTGAATATGGATTTTTTTTATTCCGCTCAAACAGGCTCACATAGACTCATTACACATGTAGATATGGAAGTCTCAGGCTAATAAAAATATTTCAAATACATATTTTTTAATGGTGTTTATAGAAATCAGTAGTTTAAAAAGGGTGACTCAGGTCAATAATAAGAAATTATTAAAATCCAGGAGAAGCTGATGTCATGTCAAACATAATGTCAAATCAATACATGTTGACTGTTTCAGAAATGACTCCTCTCGGTGATGGAGGCTCACATCAACATGATAACCACAGACTCAGTGAAATTCATATTTATAGTTTGGGTCAGTCAGTCGTCATGGAGGTCATTGCTGAGCCTCACCTTGAGCTCAGCAGATCACGACAGGGCACAGGGGTAAAGTAAAGGGAGCTGTTTCTTCTTTCTTTTCTGTTTTTTAGGGGGGGGGGGGGGGGGGGGGGGGGGGGGTTTAAGCCCCTCAGATGCGCTGGACAGCTCTAGTCCCTCTAAGGAGCTTGAGGTGGAGAGGCGCTGAGAAGAAACTCTTTCTCGCTTTAATTGCTTTAGAGACGGTCCTCACAAAGAGACAGTGGCCAGATTTACCTCCCGTTTAAGTTCTTATTTCCATTGGTTCACAAGTTAATCCTCTTTCTCTCTCAGACCCGACTGATAGGAGCCTATACCAAGGCGACACAACCCAGGGAGACACATGCACCAGGGTTTCTATTCCTATTTCATGACTATTATCATTATTATTATTATTATTATTATTAATATTGTTATTATTATTGTTGTTATTAATATTATTATTGTTATCATTATTATTGTTGTTGTTGTTGTTATTACTATGATTGTTGTAGTGTAGGTAAAGGAACAGGAGGAGTGGAGAGGGATACAAGTTTTATCACACAGAAAGTGTGCAGGAATTGATTAAACCACTTTTGATCATCATTAGATTATTGTTATTATTAAGAATAATAATCAGAATAATACTAATGAAATAATAGTTATTATTATTATTAGTGTAATAATTACAATAATCATTAGTTTTATTTAGTAATGATCAAATCTATATTTCTGTTTTCTCTATATTTAATCCCAAAACTAAAACAATTCACATGTTATTAGAATTATATGTATTGTATGTTCTTTTAGCAATATAATAAAAAAGTCACATTTTATCAAAGATATTTCTAATTTCATGTTTTTCTATTTTCTACATACTGTTTCTGATGTTGACTAAATTAAAATGCTTCTTCATCTGAATAAAATATATCATTATATGAATCACCTCACTCACCTTCACATACCTCTCTCACACACACGTGCACGCGTGGTCATTGTGCACCAAACTTCTGAATCAAAGCCCATGAAGCAACATTTGACCATAAAAAGTTCAGCTTGTTTGAAATGCATCCTGAACATGAACATTGTCCTCCACCTGAAATCTATTGTCTCCTGTTCTGACGTGTCACAGTGAGAGTGTTGGAGATAAAACTGCAAAAACACTTTACTAAATAAAAAAAATGTAAAAAGAAAGAAGAGGGGGAAAAAATCTCCCCAACAAAATATGCGAGCTTTACATTAAAAGGCTACTTTGCGCTGCCCTTAATTCCCTACCTAAACGGTTTTGCTGCGGGAGAAGAAATCTTCTCTAAAAACCCTTCAAGAAGAGAAGGGCATTATTGCCCTAATCCTCTTACCCGCAGTCATTTTGAGACAGGGGTTTTTGAAGGCTGAGATGGCGTCTTGCCCCCCCCCCCCTCCCCTCCATCCCATCCCATCCCAAATCCTTCCTGGCCGGGGAGAAGTCTAAAGGCAGCGCCCTGGCATCTAGGAACCATCTCTCTCTCTCTCTCTCTCTCTCTCTCTCTCTCTCTCTCTCTCTCTCTCTCTCTCTCTCTCTCTCTCTCTCTCTCTCTCTCTGTCTCCCCCCTCTGTCTCTCTCCCTCTCTCTCTGTGAAAAGCTGAAAAGCAAACAAACCAAAGGTTGGAGCTTTTTCTTCTTCACTCAACATGACGAGAGAATGTTGGTTTCATGCAAGTGCAAGAAACGTGAGGAGGAAAAAAAAACAATAACAACAACTTTACGCATGCGCATAGGGTCACCCATGAACTGCAAATGCAACAAAATGAGTTGACAAACTTTCGAGTCAACATAAATAAGTAAATAATTAAAAATGTATTCGGTAAAAGTATATCTTTTTCATACAACAAATCACTCTTTTAAAAACAAAACTATGTAAAGATAAATATATCTAAAGGAAAAAAAATTTATCTTAAATCGTAGTTTCGTTTATGAAGCTCAGAGGAAAACAAACAGCGTGAGGTCAGACATTATCTACAGATAAGTGCGCGTTTGTCAGGAACCACAATCTGCAGCTGCATCGTCAACTGTCTTAGTCACGTGACTGACAGGCCCCCATCAGCCAATAGGAGCCCGCCGTGACCCCCACCGGGTTCCCCTTTAAAACGCCTCCACCGGGAGCTCCACGCGCACCAGCAGATGGCGGCTTCCCACTGCAGCGCGAGACACCTGAGACACGAGGAGGAAGAGAGAGAGAGGGAGAGAGAGAGAGAGAGAGAGAGAGAGAGAGAGGAGTCGAAGTTTAGGCAACAAGAGGAGTTTGACACTGAGCTGAACACAACTGTTCGCACTGCGCTACACCGAGGACAACACAACCACACACAACCAACTATATAACTATAACAACAACAACAACAACAACAACAACAAGAGAAGAGAGGAGGAGGAGAACAGGAAGAACGTGAACAAGTGGAGGAGCTTGGATTCTGTGTTCAGGAGGAAAACACGCCTGTTTCCATATAAGGTAAAATAATAACTTCATGTTATTTGTCTGCTTTGTAGTGAATTTTAAAATGTGCTTTAAAAGTCAAACGTTCAGGTAAAATCAATCCTACAGTGTCCCTCAATCTGCTTTATTACAAATACACATATACAAAGTGCAGTTAAAAATAGCCAAAAATAGTTCATTTATATTATTTTCTAGTTTTTTTGGTATAAATAATTTATGACGTAACAAGTGAAAATAATCGATTCAAGATAAATGATTAACTGAGCCATGTTTAACAACAGCAGTGATGAAAAGTTTATCATTAAAAACTCGCAATACTTACGAATAAATGTAAAAATGTCCTATTTTGATTCTCCTGAAAGATTCAATATTTTTAGAATTATTTGGAATTAAACTAAATAATCCCAGCACTGTCTTTAATATTGTTGTAAATGTAAGTTGATTGCAAGTCAAAATATTGGGCTGTTGGGACATGTGGATCTTTAAACAAAGTGAAAATAAAACAGCTGGCGCTTTTAAAAAATCTCTTTAAACTTGAATCCTTTGCATTTCAAATGTCCTCTATAATAAAACCTCAGACAGAAGATAAATCAAAGATGCTCCCGGAACTCCGACGTGTGGTGACACAGCACAGGGCAGATTGACAGGTCGCTCTGTGGCCCCCGAGGGCCTGTTAGCAAATAACATTTTTCCTCATTTAGTCGGATCACAGAGTTGCACTGTACATGCCAATTTACATAATGACGGTTTGATAATCGAAGCAATGAACAGGGGCCGCCAGGAGGGCCCCGCGGTGCCTGCAGCACATGGAGGCTTATGAATGACAATAACACGGAGCGGTGACGGGCTCAGACTCTCATTGTGCTGGATTGGATATGGAGAGGAGCAGGAGGATGAGGTGGGGATGATAATCCCGCAGACACGGGGCAGACTTTATGTGCAAATCTAAAACAAGTGCACGTTTTCATGCAACATTTCTTTTGGCGTTAAACTATCATGTCATTCAAACTGTCATCATCCTCACAAAAGTACAAAAAAAAAAAAAATGGGTCCATGTTTCATTTCCTTTGTCGAAATTATCTGATGTAGATTTAATTTCTAAAAAGTTCGAATAAGACGCAGAGGCAACTGCTCTATTGCTGGAACAGCCGTGCGCGCACACGTGTCCACCCTGCAGCGCGCGTAACCGCCGTGCGCACAAGGTAACTCCAGCCCAGCGCCCGGCTCCGCAGCCCGGTCCCTGCACTGTACGTCCGTCCGTGTCAGCGGTGATGATAAATGGAGGGCCTCGCAGTCGAAACCTATTTGCACTTCCATTAGACGAGGAGCCAAATGGGGATCAACATGCATATTTTTACCCGCGGAGCAGCCATACATCTCCGCCAACACGGTGCCCCGGGGCGATGGGATAAGAGGCCGCCAGAGAGAGGGGGTGACGGCGGCGGGGGGGAGGGGGGAGGATGGTGTGTGTGTGTGTATGCGGTGAGGTGGAGGGGGGCTCCATTCAACTCAAATACTTGGGGGAGTAAAGTAAATGTTTAGCGAAGCACCTTCTGTCCCGGCGAATTAAACTATTCCCCACTGCCCTCTGATCACATTCATCAGCCGCCGCAGCCACTTAATAGGCTGGGAATGGACACTGCGGGCACACACGTGCACACGCACATGCGCACAGGCACACGCGCAATAATGTACACACACACACACACACTTGGGCAGTGCTATTTACAAGACAGACTACGCAATTTTTATCTCTGAGCTTAGGTTAGAATGATAATAATAATTATTATTAGTAGTAGTAGTAGTAGTATAATTATTATTATTATTATTATTATTATTATTATTATTATTATTATTGTAATTATTATTAATAATATATTATTATTAGTATTAATAGCCACAAAAATCTATAATTGAAAGATACATTTTAGTGTTAAAATAATGATAAAGTCAGGATTAAAAGATGCCTACCTATGAATAGGTGCTTATGATTAAAGAATATATGACGAAGTGGTCTTTGTAAAACTATACCTTAAAATAATTTACCCTAATATCCCTTTGTATTTTGAATATACAATAATATACTAACAAAATCTACAATTGTGTGATCTAGGCTGCACATAGGGCTGATTTGTTGTTAATCTAATACTTCATCTATTTTCAGTCTGAATTTACTGATGGAAATGAAAGAAAGGTAACCAAACAAAAACAATATTATAATGATGATATTTCAGCATTAACATTGTGCTGTATTTATGATTTATGTTTTACTTGGAGCAGTCATAAGTGTCACCCCGCAAAGATTTATCTCTGCTCCCTCTCTCTCTCTCTCTCTCTCTCTCTCTCTCTCTCTCTCTCTCTCTCTCTCTCTCTCTCTCTCTCTCTCTCTCTCTCTCTCCCTCTCTCTCTCTCTAATAGTTATAATAAGTGTTTGGGCCTCAGAGACACGTGTCCCCCTCCTGGCCGCCTCCTCCTGCTAATACATATCTAGTCGTGTCCTCCAGCGCCTCATCTCGACAAATCTCGGCCGTGAAGGAGACGGAAGCTACAAAATGAGGGTTTTAGGAAATCTGGATCAGTGTCAGAACATCTCATATTTAAGGCCTCTTTATTATTCTATAAAAAACCAACATGTGTTGCGCGTCAAAACTGCCACCAGATTAGATTAAGATTAAATTACAATTATCACAATCTACAATAACATTTAATAGCAGCACATTAAAAGTAATCCATGCAGGAACAAATCTGCTATTATCATTTTTAAAAATCTCATCAGCTCGTTGATCTGTCACAGCGACGTATTCTGCGGAGATTTGGTCCCACGCAGGATCACAGCCACGCGTGAAGAAATTCATGAATAACGCATCCGTCTCGGTTCATTACGGGAGCCAGTGATAATTACCCCCAATTAAATGTCTTTTGTATAATTAATGGAATGAACAGAGGGATAATTGGATGTTAATGGATAACACTTTTGTCTGAGTGCGCACATTAAAACTGAGGGCCCCTGAGCGCGAGGACCCCCTGTCACTGAGAGATTACTGTGTGTGTGTGTGTGTGTGTGTGTGTGTGTGTGTGTGTGTGTGTGCGTGCGTGTGCGTGTGCGTGTGTTTTCTTGATGTGTTCCCAATGTCTTAAATAAATGGAGGAAAGTGGATCCACGCGCCCTGACCAGAAATGTCTCACTGTGAAAAAGTGCTGATGCTCCATCTCTGACAATAACAACCACCCTCCTCCTCCTCCTCCTCCTCTGCAGGTGTCCACCCACCGTACATCACCATGCAGCACTACGGGGTGAACGGCTACTCTCTGCACGCCATGAACTCCCTCAGCGCCATGTACAACCTGCACCAGCAGGCAGCGCAACAGGCGCAGCACGCGCCCGACTACCGGCCCTCCGTGCACGCGCTCACACTGGCGGAGAGACTTGCAGGTAATTGAGTACACGCACATCAAACACACGAGCACGCCATCGCGAAACACGCCGCGCTCTCGGTGTCTCTGCACACGAAAATAAAACTCGCCGTGTGTCTTCTCTTCCAACGGCTGCGCATTTCAAGATATCATCCTGGAGGCTCGCTACGGCTCCCAGCACCGCAAGCAGCGGCGCAGCCGCACGGCCTTCACCGCGCAGCAGCTGGAGGCGCTGGAGAAGACCTTCCAGAAGACACACTACCCGGACGTGGTGATGCGGGAGCGGCTGGCCATGTGCACCAACCTGCCCGAGGCCCGCGTGCAGGTCGGTGCTGATTACCACTGTGTGCCGTTGTCAGTGAGATTGCGAGAGATTGAGAGCCTGCGTGGTGTGCGTAACTTTGGCTTTACGCACGGGTTTTACGCGCATGACATCCAATGTGTTATTTATTTACGAGTGTTATTTGTTCATTTGTGGTGGATTATACCTTGAATGATGAATCATATGAAAATGAATCATAAGAATAGGAACAAAAAAGAAATGCCAAATTAAACCCTCCGTGGTGTTCATATAAAAGAGGTTTAGTCTGAAACAAAAACACTAAATATTTTTCATATTCTAATTGACATATTTGTGCCAATTTTCCAGAGCTTTTGTATCTTCACAGAAACAAAGGTCTGGGTCTTTGGTACCATTATCAAATTCACCTTTGAGTCATGGAAGTTCATTTTCTTTTACATTTTTGTGCTCTTATACATTATGCTACTTAACAATACAAACTGAAAACATTTCAAAGCAGTGCAGTCTGTATGTACTGTATAAAGTTAGTTGAAGTCTCACCCTCGCCTCCTCCTCCTCCCCTCAGGTCTGGTTTAAGAACCGCAGAGCCAAGTTCCGTAAGAAGCAGCGCAGCCTGCAGAAGGAGCAGCTTCAGAAGCAAAAGGAGGCGTCCGGGGAGGGAGGGAGCGAGAAGGAGGACGCTCCTCCCTCCACCACCATCCTTCCCGACACCCAGCTGCCTCCCACATCCTCCTCCTCGTCCTCCTCGTCTTCTCTGGAGACGGACGGCCCTGTGGTCCACCCCGTGCCGCTGGACATGGAGCTGAACGTCACGTCGGCAGAGCACTCCGGCAGCGAGTCTGCGACGGAGGACAACGCCACCGATAAGGAAGATGAGGGTAAAACTCAAAGAGAGGAGATCAAGTGTGAGCGAGCAGGGACACCTGGAGACGTGTCCCCCTGCAAGAGACTCAGCCCCAAACAAGGTGAGCGCCGAGAACGGTCTCCACAAAGAGAGAGAGAGAGAGAATTCCTTTTCAGATGAAGTCCCTCAGTCTAACCAAACCGCCTCTTCTCTTTCTCCAGATTCTCCCTTGGTCTCTCCATCGGTGACGCCCTCCTCCTCCAGCAACGGCCTGGCGAGCAGCGGCCCTCTCCCTCAGACCCACTCTTACTCCTCCTCCCCCCTCAGCCTCTTCCGTCTGCAGGAACAGTTCCGCCAGCACATGGCCGCCACCAACAACCTGGTGCACTACCCTGCCTTTGACCTGGCCGCCCCGTCCTCGCTCCCCTACCTGGGGATGAATGTCAACATGCCCCCGGCACCGCTGGGCTCGCTGCCCTGTCAGTCCTACTACCAGTCCCTGTCCCATCATGCCCAGCAGGTGTGGAACAGCCCGCTGCTGCAGGCCTCGGCTGCCGGGGGCCTCAGCAGCCACAACAGCAAGACCACCAGCATCGAGAACCTGCGTCTGAGGGCCAAACAGCACGCCGCCTCGCTGGGGCTGGACACCATGACTAACTGAGAGTCCCAGACCGTTCAGAGGACGATGTTGCACTGGGCTGAACTTCACCACATCCCACCCTGCGTCTGTGTGACTGTGATGGGCCTTTAAGAGGAGGACTGACCCCCGTCATGTCCTCAGGACACGAGGAGATGCTTCACAATAAAACCGACACTGGACCTACACACAGCTCAACAGCTTTCAAACACAAAGCCACACTGACTCCTCCAAATGTATCCAAGGAAAAGAAACCACAGACCATAATAAACGCTGCAAGAATGAAATGCGGTGATCAAGTGAATGTCCCACATCACAGGACGGAAGCCTCGTGACTCACTGAACCCAACAGACAAGTAAAGTTGGACCGTCACAACATCTGACAGCATTTGGAAAAGAACAATGTGAGCAGCTGACGATGGATGCACTCGACTGAAAAAGACAATGCAAATAATGTTTACAAGAATAATGTGAATAAATGAGGCACTTTTGGAGGAAACACTGTTTGTCGACCGGAGGAAAAAAAAGAAAAGGTATATCACTCCTTTCTGTCAGAGGACCATCGACATTTCAATTAGGAGCCGTGGTGATGTACATAGCATGTACGACATAACAGCGCATAAATAAAAATAAACCTCAGCCATGTTGTCCTCAACAGCATAATTAAACGTGACTAATTTACCACTTTAATGGCCAGTAATATGCTACTTAGTACAGAGGCTGGCTTGATAATGAGAAAATGATTTCGGTGAATACATTCTCAAAGCGTTTAATTACATTTTGCCCTGGGCTGAGGGAACCAGGGCAAATGCAATTACCAACACACACAGAATTTAAATTGGCTTTTCCCAAAATGACATGAAACGGTTAAAGTGGCAGCGTAATTGACGCCAATCGGACACAATTTTTGTTTCCGGTGGTAATGAATTTCAGAATAAAATGCACCATATATTTAGGATGATTGGACAAAAGGTATTTTCTCAGCAGCTCGTCTTGCCTTAATTTTCTCTTGAGGACACATGCAGCTTTTCACGGAGCGTCACAGCAACTGTTAGCACTTGACGAGGAGACTCATGTTTTCTGTTCACGTGGCGAAGTTAAAATCTTCATATGGAAAAAAAAGCACATTATTTTAATATGTAAAGTACAAAAAGTTTATCTATTAATGTTTACTGGTAGGGTATAATTGTAAAGTCCCTATTATGTTGTATAGATGTCTCAGATTGAACTCATTTAGTTGTCAAGAGTGTACGATTGTATTTGCTGAGCCCACACGAAGCAGCAGCAGGACGCCCCCCCCCTCCTCCCTGATTAATATTTTATACATGTTCACTTTTCCTGTGGAATTAACTTTAAAGGAGAAATGCAACAAATCTGGACGGATGGAAAGGATAGAGAAGAAGGGTGAAGAGATTTGACCTGACTCCTACATGTGTCCCACTGTCCTCAGTCTGTCCCTTCCCCCTGCACCTCCACTGTCTCTGTCAACCCCCCCCCCCCCCCCCCAGCCCCCCCCCCCCCCCCCCCCCGTCCAGTGGTAGATATGATGTGTGATGGAGGACAGAGACATCCAACCATCAGCAGTGTTGTTTCCTTTCTCTCTTCCCTGACGATGTAGACTTGACCCAGTGTTGTTGTAAAAGTCATCATGAAATAAAAACATTGCTTGAAGATGTTTATAAGGAGGACTTCAATATTTGGTTTTTGACGGACAAAGTGTCACTAATGCTGAATAATATTTCCAAAAATACTGATCAATTCTCACAGTAATTATTTCTTCTAATCCTTAAAGACAGACTTTTAAAGTTTTAAAGCAATCTCTTCATGAGAGGAGAATGACACTTTATAAACAGCTAAATGTATTTAAAACCAGGATGAAAATGATATTACAAAGTTATTGAAATGCTCACTAAAAGGCATGATGAATAATGTGCCTTTCAGGGAATATTTAAAGGTGCATTGTGTGAGATTTAGTAACACTATTTAGATCAGTGCCTATCGTCCTTTCCTTACCAGCGTATAGGAGAACGTGTGGGAGCCTTCAGTTATTGTTTAAACTCAAAAGGTTTGTCCATGTTGGGCCACTGTCAAAACATGGCGCTCACAGTGAAAGGGCACTCTTTCTGCTGTCAAACATAAAGGTCTCATTATGAGGTAGTTAAAGCAAGTGCTCACACACTCAGGTGACTATATGCTCATAAAAAAACATGAACAAAGCAAAGCAAATAATTTCATGTACATTTAACAAACTACACCTTTAAGCAAAGAAAACCTATTGATCGAGTCTGAAGACTGAAATCTGACTGACAAATGAAATGAGGTCTCACTCCAATGAGCAGATCATGAAAAAAAAACTGAAAATATACACATAAAAAAACGAATATATTTGAAGTGTGTAGGAGAAAAAGAAGAAGAAAAGAATAATCTGTAACATCTGAAATATTTGAAAAAGCCATGTGCACGGGGACACACTGAGCCATCCCCAATGAATAAGCAGGCCATTATCCTGAAGAATGACGGCCCGGGGCGGTGATTATGCTGCTATTATATCTTTAACAGCATGGTTTGTCAAAACGCACACACCCCCACTCCACCCCACCATGCTCCTGCACACACACACACACACACACACACACACACACACACACACACACACACACACACACACACACACACACACACACACACACACACACACACAAAGCAGTTAGACATTTCAGCCTCCTCAAACATATGCCCTTGCTCTTCCCACAATAAAACTTCACACAGTGTCTATGTGACTTTGCTCTGCTGCTAATTACAATGGCCTCTCACACAGATCTGCCCCTCAGTGTGTGTAAATAACAAATGCACTGTGCTGCTGCTGCTGCTGCTGCTGCTGCTGCTGCAGCGACCGTTATGAATGAGTGCTTTCCAAAAATCGGATAGAAGGGGATAATGATCTCACCAGATTAGCCGCGTTAATGTGGGCGTAACACCTCACCCTAACCTTGTTGTGTTTTATTACACCACTTACATGCATGTGTGTGTGTGTGTTTGTAAATGTGTGTGTGTGTGTGTGTGTGTGTGTGTGTGTCCTCAACCAAGGGCATCCTGGGTGTGTGACTGATAAGACTGTGGTGTGGATATGCAGTCGCGGTGAATGTCCTTGTTAACCACGGGAGGAATCTGTCCAGCTACACAGCAGGATTTCCTCCCACGGGGCTGTGAACATAACACAATATTCGTGTTCCGAGTGTTCGCTCTCTTCTCAACACCCATCCCCCCAAACACACACACACACACACACACACACACACACACACACACACACACCCACACACACACCCCCACACCCACACAGCCGAAC
>JAFBJT010106074.1:3342-27255 GCA_016785325.1 Chascanopsetta lugubris | reverse complement strand
GGTGTTGGAGGTGGGGGGGGGGGGGGGGGGGGGGGGGGGGGGGGGGGGGTCTACCTCTGGAACAAAAATGGATCCACTCAGGTGTGTGGACCTGCTTTGTGTTGTGTAGCAGGTGTGGTCTTTACCTGTGTTGTTATTCCACCACTGATATTTTGACAGTGTCATGTTGATGGTCGACAGTGTTTTAAATGTGCACACGAAGCTGTGATGTCACTTCCTGGATAGGAAGGCACAGAGAGCGGAGGAGAAATAGAACCGCAACCATGTAGACAGAAATGACGTGTTGACGTGTAAATGAGATAGAACATATGTATTTTAGATAGTTTAAGAAGGTATAGACCTGTTCTACATTCGACAGTTAAGCTTAAATGACGTCTGTTGTGATCTGGTGCTATATGGAAAGATTATTGATTTAACCTAATCTTCCAAGGTGGTGCCGTCAGGGGGGCGGGACACCCCCCAATAGAATTAAAGGGGAAACGCTGTATACATATACATAGTGTTTGTGTTAGGGGCAGCAGTGGCTCAATGGTTTGAGCAGTCGCCTTTGGAAGCAAAGGTGACTGGTTTGAATCCTACTCAGCCTCAGTTGCAGTGTCACTGGCCCTGACACTGATACCCTCAATGGCCCCATGTGTACTGGTAGAAATAACCCGCGACCCAGATTACTGGATGAGTGGTAGATGATGACATGACATGACATTGTATTGATGTTAAGTTCCTTGTAGGCAGGCAGCTCATACACACACATGTGTTCATCCACACGCAACATGCATCATTCTTTTGGTTGTTTCTTTTTCCTTCATGTGCAGAAGTCAATGAACCACACCTGCATGTGACGTGACCCCGCCTCCTTCCCCTAATCGCAGCACTGTTCATAAGAAGGATTGGACATGAAGCAGATGTTCTCACTTTGCTCCACATGAAACATTCCTCTCAAGTATGCACTGCTCCGACAAAGGTGTATGCAGGTGAGACATGTATGAAGTATGACGTGGTGGTGTGAGCACAGAACATCACTGGAGATAAATTACAGGTTGGTAGAATCAGTGGAGAGCAGCTGGGTCATTACATATGAAGGTTAGGGTTAGGGTGAGGAGCAGCTGACTGAGAGAAGACCGTGGTCTCATTGTCCTGTTGTATGAAGATGTGATGGCATCATCATCATCCTCATCCTCTGAGACAGATGAGATGAAGTTATCTGTTCATTTGATTCCTTTGCATTCTGCTGAAGTTTCTGCTCTCTTCTCTTCAATGGACCTGAAATCACACAACAAACTGAGCCTGATGATCCTCTCAGGTACCTCCCACTGTTAGGATGACGAACAGCCACGGACACAGTCCACTGACACAGTCCACGGACACTGTCCACTGACACTGTCCACTGACACTGTCCATTGACACTGTCCACTGACACTGTCCATTGACACTGTCCAGTGACACAGTCCACAAACACAGTCCACTGACACAGTTCACGGACACTGTCCACTGTGTTGCGTAAGTCTTCTTGTCTGCCTATGGAGTCAAGCAAAAAGACTGAAGAAGGTTGCATGCGCCAATATGTTTATTCTCTGTACAGAGCGGGAACACAACACACAACCACATGGCAGAGAGTAGCTTGAGTTTTGCCTCCCTAACAGAAACTGTATCCCTTCCTATCCTCCTCCTCTCAATGCCCAAGATGGACATCTGTCACATCAAATAGTTCCTGCTCAGGCAATAAAGTAATTAATGCTCAGTAATGGATGTTTGTCCAGTCAGTAGGCATTGACCACTCTGTTGACTTCTTCCTGCCATCCTTGCAGGACATCTGATTCTGGTGAGATTCTCCCTGAGGAGAATCGTCACCAGTCACTAACAGACCATTACTGCAAGGGTTACACATTTACAAAGACAAAGACCACTAGAGAGAGTAAGATAACAGTGATCCACTACATTTTTCACCACAACTGACACAGTCCACTGGCACCGTCCATGGACACTGCCAAAGGACACTCCTCACTCTTCTGCTGCTCATCACTCATATGAGCTGCTGTGGTTCTCTGCTGAGTCATGATGCTTCATGTCTAAGTCCCCCTCCCCCCCCCCCCCCCCCCCCCCAGCCACCCCCCAGCCCCCCCTGGGTGCAATTGGCACTGGGTGTGAATGGTAACTGGAGCTTGGCCTTCCTCAGCATCACCCTCCACCTGAAGATCTCCTGCCCGTCATCCCCGGCCGTGACCATGGGCAGAGGGATGTCCTGTCCTGTGCCGCAGGTGAAGATAGAGATGGAGTCGGACTACGACTCGGACATTGACCATCGGCCGCGGGACATGAGCAGTGAGACTACGTTGTGAAGCAGGACTTAGACTGTGTGTGGTCAGACAGGTGGTCGGTGCAGGTGGTGCTGACCCTCAGAGTCAGGTGGTGCAGACACACCTGAACACACTGAACCAGTGAACTGGTTCAACTGAACTCTATACTATATTTATTTAAATGATGTAAATGAAAGAGGGACTATTTATCTGTAAAGAATGATACACTATTATATTTAATGTTTATCTTTAATACGTGTAATTTACTATTTACTATTTTGTTGTAAAGTGAAAAACATAGTGAACAGAGTCTGAACTGAAGTTCTGACTTAGTTTTTTTCCTGTGACTCTGATAATCCCACACATCCACTGCTCCTGCTTCCTGTGCCCCTCACAGTACACACACTCACTCACACACACATAAACACACAATATACACTCACTCACACACACACACACTCATACACGCACTCTCTCTCGCTCTCTCTCTCTCTCACACACACACACACACTATACACACCTGCAACAAAAAGAAACAACCAAACACGTCTGATGTTGTCATGTTGCCGTCAGGGATCACTCATGTGAAAGACATGTAACATGCATGTGCATGTTTGTGCGTTCACTCTTCAAACCTTGCTCTTCACTTTCAGCTCAGCAATCATAGAAATACTCACAGGACGGATTCTCATGGAATAGATATGGAATAGTAACTATAATCATTAAACTTTATTTATTATTCCACGTGATGTCCACTGTCTTCACTTCAACATATACATGTATATTTATTTATTTATTGCAGTTATGTTTCTACAATTGACAGAGCACAGTGGAGAAGTGTTTAGATGTTCTTTGTGGACCATCAGGTTCTTCTCAACATCTCCTAACCCAAACATTAGGTACTGAACATTCAGTTGACTATAATACTCAGTGAAGCTGCTAGAGGCTGCTACACCCAACACTGTTACCAATGACCAAAGACCTTCATCCTTTGCATCCCTGTCACAACCATCTGTCTCCATCACCCACAATGCAACACGGTGAGCGGAGCATGTGATGCTAACAGCAGCATTTAGCCTGAGGGCAGAGTTAGAACCACAGAGGATTCAGATTAGAATTATCATGATCTGAATGTTCAAATAAAATCATACAATCTACACCTAATCATTCATCGGAGTAATGTCTAGACATAACTATAAATATCATATATATCACAAAATGAAGCGCTTGCGCCACAAATCACCATGATTGTGAGGAAGGATTCCTCGTGAAGTGGATGGTTTGAGTCACCAGCTATGAACCACCACTCCGGCCAGAGATTGATTCCAGAAGAGGTTTATTAGAGATTGGTGCAAGAGATAGATAAGGTGAAGTAGAACACTGATTATGTGTAGTGTATTGAAAACCTTAACTTCTATGCCTTTGGTCTAAGGGCAGAGGTGCTATGATCCGGTTATGTTACGTTACCTATGATAAGTTGCCTGTGATGTGCACTGAGGTGCCGTGTGGACTTTCGTACAATGGTAGTTGTTTACATTTTTACAGTGCAAAAAATAGATCATTCCAATCTGGCAGAGCATCAAGCTCTGTCTGAACATTCATGTCTTTCAGCCTTCCTCACGTATGCCCGTCATCACATCCATGATTACAACATGTCAGTCTGCAAACATGGGGACACGTCATGTCAGTGCACAGGGTGTGGTGGGCGGGGCATGTGAGGGTTTGGTGAAGCCGTCAGCGAATCCCTCTCCCTCCTCCAGGGTGGGCTTCCTGTTACACATGGGACACAGAGAGTTTCTCTCCTGTGACGCTCGCATCCACACGATCAGGTTCCAGCGCTGACCAGAGGAGATGGGCAGGGCGCCATGCATGTGTTGGCCCCTGTGGAGGAGGCCCTCAGTCACTCTGTGTTCGACCTCTGAACACTCTGTGTCACTGACAGGAACCTGTAAGGGGGCACAAACCACCAGCTGTCACTGTTTCACTGGGAGGAAAGGGTTAACCGTTTTTAAACAGGATTTTTCACTAAGACAAGGTGTCGTCTGAAATACATTCAAATCACTTGTCTTAGCTGCCTCACCCATTTCACCTGCCTCACCCGTCTCATCTGCCTCACCTGTCTCAACCGTCTCCCCATTTCATCTGCGTCACTGGCCTCACCCGCCTCACCTGTCTTCATGTTTTACCTGCCTAACCCATCTCACCTGCCTCATCTGCCTCAACCGTCTCCCTGTGTCACCTGTCTCACCTGTTGGACCTACCTCACCCATCTCACTGGCCTCACCCATGTCACCTGCCTCACCCATCACACCTGTGTCACCCGCCTCACCTATCTTCATGTTTTACCTGCCTCACTCCTCTCACCTATCTCACACGTCTCACCCTTTTCACCTGCCACACCAGTCTCACCTTGTCTTCCCGTTTGACCTGCCTCACCTGTCTCACCCTTTTCACCTGCCTCATCTGTTTAACCCGCTGTTTCACCCGTTTCACCTGCCTCACCAGTCTCACTCATTTCACCTGCCTCACCCCTCTCACCTGTCTCATGTCACCAAAGTAGAGGTTCCCCTCAGTGAAGTCCTTCCCCAAGGAAACATTGAGGGTGACCTCAGCGTTGTCGTAGTGGTAGCTCAGGTCCAGGTCTTTGTTCATGTCATATTTGACCACAAAGGCCTTGTGACTGTCCAGACAGCACCCCCCACAGTCCGGGTACAGCAGAGAGGTGACGGGGCGCAGGTACTGCTCACGGAGAGGGGTGAAGAAGCTGTGGTCCATGCCCAATTCATTCAGGAGGATCTGAGCGGCCAAGAGGAAGCAGGTGGAGACATGGAGACAAACAAACAGAGGAGACTCAGTGTGACACAGAGGGATTGGATCTGATCACCAGAGGGAACCTGTCACATGGATGTGGGTTCATATAAAAAGTCTGAGAATGAGCAGACAATCAACACTGAGGCCGGAGGCAAGCAGGGACCATACTGATGTTACTCTGACGCTGCTGGAGGTTTCAAACACAAACCCTGCTGGAGGTTTCAAACACAAACCCTGCTGGAGGTTTCAAACACAAACTCTGCTGGACGTTCAAACACAAACCCTGTTGGAGGTTCAGCCTGTGAGTCCATTTCAGACTCGTACACTCAGATGTGTAAAGACGTGGACTGGCATCAGAGAACAGGAAGCAGAGAGGAGGAACAACATGGCTGCTGCTTGTTTCCATTCAGCCTCTAAACATCAACATCAGAGTGAGAACCTACATCCCGCCGGGAGATGTTTGATCTAAGTGACCTTCTCATTTCTTCACCTTCCGACAGCCTCCAAGTTTGAGTGAGAGCTCTACCATGGCTGTGACATCATACATGATCCTAACTCAAGGACTTCAGGTCTGAAGGTGACACATATAAGAGTCTTCAGCGAGAGGACAAGAGTTAATTACCCCATAGTGGTTCATGGTGTTGGGTCGACCTTTAGGCGCTGACGACTGTTCAAAGTGCTGCAGCTCCTCCAGCAGCTCCTCACAGAAGCTCCTCTCAAACACCGGGAGGCGGTAAACTCTCGGAGCTGAAACATAGACATGGGACTCGATCACAGATATATTCATGTATGACAGTGAACCGGTGGCAGGAAGTCAGGAGACCTACAACCTGGGCAGCTTCCTGTTCTATGTTCAGAGGTGGAGAGAGAAGGCAGAGTCAGTGAAGTGGAACACAAGCACAGGGGAACTGGTCTAATGTTCACAGTATGTGGGGCAGCTGTGGTTGAGGTCAGAGGAACTGTCCTCCAACCAGAGGGTCGGGGTTCTGTTCCTGCCTCCTCCCATTCTGTCTGCTGAGGTGTCCTTGGGCAAGACACTCAACCCCACATGTCCTCATAGATACAAAGAGTTGCTGATACATGTGCACTGTGGACGTGTGAGTGACAGGGTGAATATACACTGTATTGTAAAGTATTATTATTTAAATACAGACCATGAATGTCCTTTAAGCTGCTCAGTACTGGAGAGTTTCCCAGGTAACCTATGACATCACCAACCAAACACCTGAGTGAGTCGTCTGATGGCAGAATGGCACCATGCTGAGCAGTGAGGGAAGGGGTTCCAAGTGCTTCACTTTTCTAAAGACCAAATTATGTTCTATTTGTGGTGAATGTTTGTTCCACATGTTCAGACTAAATGCTCCTGAACATGTGAGTCAAAGCCCGAGAGCATGCACATGGATATGTACTTGTACATACATATGTACATGTACATGTGTATGTACATATATGGAGGACAGATTCAGTTTCAGTCAGACATGTTTGACCTGGAGGTGGAGAGAAGCTCACCTGCCTCTTCATCCAGCAGCTCTGACAGGCCTGTGCCAGTGGCGTCACCGCGGCGACAGAACTCCACTATCTGCCTGAACTGTGGAGCAAGGTACGACTCCTGTGGAGAGGCTGAATGATAGTGACCCCCACACACACAGACACCTACAAAGACACACACATACACACTATATACATATATATACTACATACCTGCAGTTGGTACACATGAGGATGGAGCGGCTGGTAAACATCTTTTATAACAGCAGCTCTTTGAGCAGACGCCACACTGAGACATCTGCGTCTGTCCACTTCCTGTGAGACCTGAGCAGAGACATGTGAAAGACATGTGTCCACTTCCTGTGAGAGCTGAGCAGAAACATGTGAAAGACATGTGTCCACTTCCTGTGAGACCTGAGCAGAAACATGTGAAAGACATGTGTCCACTTCCCGTGAGACCTGAGCAGAGACATGTGAAAGACATGTGTCCACTTCCCGTGAGACCTGAGCAGAGACATGTGAAAGACATGTGTCCACTTCCCGTGAGACGTGAGCAGAGACATGTGAGAGACGTCCACACTGACACTAACAACACAAACACCATCACCATTTGACAGTGTGATTACATCACTATACATTTCTGTTTAACACTTTACATTTAAACTCCATTTACAAATCTCTTGAACTACTCAACTACATTAATATCAGCTTATAAAGTTTATGGCAGTATGATGAAATCAGACACATCATGAGGTGATTTGTATTGTATGATCGTTTTTTACAATTACATTTCAGCCAGTGTTGATTTTTACGTTTAGGTTTTTAATGGCAAATACTAATACGATGTGATATTTCAGTGCAGAATATAGGTCGACAGTGCTCTCTAGTGGACAAACAATGTCATGATTGCACTTCTGTGTATTAGTTCGAATCCCCTGTCGTGCAATCTGTGAAGTATTTTTTCTCTAAGCGTTAGTCAGATGATGAGACCTCTGTTTTTGAAACCTAAACATGACTCAGGAATTAATATACACGCCCGCATGTGCACACTTGTCCTACCTCTTTGAGCACGTCCTCAAACTGCTGCTGTGTGACGCAGCCCAGTGTCCTGAGCAGCTGCGTGGAAAACATGACGTCATACAGGGGTAAGAAGAGGAGCAGCTGACTGTGGGATCATGGTCAGAGTCACAGGGTGCGTGGATGTTACAGGTGTGGACTCACAGGTAGGAAGTCCTGAGTGAACTGCTGCAGAGACACGAAGCGGACGTGGAGTCTGAAGCTGTGCAAGAAAATGTTCTCTGTGTTCAAACAGCTGCACGTGTAAAAGTCCACGGAGCGTGAGTCCACGGTGGAACTCATCTCTACTCCTCTACTTCTGCAACTACTGCAGTACTACTCTCATACTACGCTGACAGTTCCAGGGCAGGGACAGGCTGCTTACATGTCAACAAGAGAGGCAGGACTTCCTTTCGCGCCGTCAAAATAAATGCGTCATTTCCGTAAACACAAAATATCGTCATACTACAAACACCACGCAGTAATTATCCAAATGTATCTATTTATTTATTTATTTATTTATGTGTACTGGTAGAAATAACCCGCGACCCAGATCACTGGATAAGTGGTAGATTCGATGACACGACATGACCTTTTTTTTTGTTTTTTGTTTTTTTTTATCTCTGTCTCGTTTCAGCTGAACATAACTATGTTGACATTATAACAATAATAACTGGGCCTCATTTAGAAAATTAGTACTTGTTTGTGAAAGGGTCATTATATTGTATATAGCGCCCACGGGTGGTGAAGTTACAGACTGCAGCAAACTGCACGTCCTTCAGTCTATGACGTTTCCATTCCACAGATTCCACAGACCCACCATCTACATCGACCACTCTGAAATCCACAGGCTTCACTTTCCTCTGAAACAGCTGACATGTGACATGAAGGAATGAGTGAATAACTTACTGACAGAAAAACGTTGTGAAGACCAACTTTGACAAAAATGCAGAAAATGTTCTTCAGATCTTAGAAATAACCTCAATAAAGAAAATATGTATTATTTCTGCCTGATGGACATGAGTCAGAGGAAAAGTAAAGAGGAGAATAATTATTTATATAACTTTATTTATTTATTTATTATACTGTCACTCATCATACGTCACATGGTTTTACAGCCTCAGTAATACTGAGGACTGCTGAGTCATGATCCAAACAGGAAGAATTTTTATTCCTCTTCTTCTTAAAAACTAAATTAAATGTTGAATGCAGTAACGGTTATTCGGGTTAGTCCTCGTGGCAACTTTTCTTTTGAAAATACTGCAACCTTTGCCCTAGTGTTATTAAGAGCTCTCCACTTCCCTCTAGTGGTGACAACGTATTTGGACGGAGGAGCAATACCTGCCACAGGGGGGCGCTGAAGGGAGAGGAAACACAGGCTCAATGAAACATGAGTAGAAGAAGAAAATAGGAAACAAACCAAACAAATCTTCTTCGTCCTGTCATTCCTGCTGTGGACCATCTGTGTGTGTTAGCAGCAGCTAGCATCACAGCTAACATGTGTATGGACCACATGAGCGTTTTATATTAGTGTGTGTGCGTGACGTGGGAGGCGTTGAGCTCAGATGTTGAACGTGGAGTCGCTGCAGGTCGCAGAGGAGGAGGTGGTGGAGTCCAGCTCCAGCAAGTTCGTGGACATCTACACCTTCGTGGCCAAAGGTCACTTCCCTCAGAACGTGTCTCCTGTGAGGAAGAAGAACCTCAGGAGATATGCGCGGAAGTTCACCGTGGATGGTAAGAGCCTGTCACCTGTCACCTGTCACGTGAGCTGACCAGCTTCCGTTCACAAAACCCACATATCAACAGAACACCATTGATACATGAGATAGTTGAGATGTGAGGATGGAACATTAGACTGATTCAGAGTTTAGAGGAGCTCAGCCTGGGTTCGGCTGACTTACCGAGTCTCTAACTACAACCTGCACCGGAAGTGAGGTGCATGTAAACAGTGTGGATCAGCTCTGTGTCCACATTGTGATTATACTGTATGTGATGAACACGTCATTATACTGTTTATGATGGACACCTGTCATTATACTGTTTATGATGGACACCTGTCATTATACTGTTTATGATGGGCACCTGTCATTGTTCTATTTTATGATGGAAATCTGTCATTCACCTCTGAACCCTCTAAGCAGCTGCAGGGCACAGGTGTAATTTAGATGAAGTTCAGGCCCAGCTGTCCAACACGTATGTTATTTAATATAATACTATTTTATATAAACGTACATTTTATAATTAAACATTTTAAATGAACTATAGCTTGATTTTTAAATTCCAACATAGCACCCTCACTTTATTATTAATGTAATAACGTTAATGTTCTCATATTCATATTTATGTAGTTCAAATTTGATGTCAGAATTTTATTTTTCAAATGATAATCTGGTGTTTTTATCTAAACAAAGTTAGTATTTAAATGCATGCCATATTTTTGACAGATTTACATTTTTACTACAAATATCATTTATCCACCTCACTATGGACCTGTAAAAGCCCTCATCAGTTAACCTTAAATGTTCTTGACACTGTGAAGTGTCATACTCCATCTTTCATTTGTTGACTCACTGTTACATGAACTTGAGGTAATGTCCACACACAACTCATCAGTCAGTGTGTTAGACGGGTAGAGGGAGTGATGATGAGGTATAAGAGCAATCAGCATCTTCATCCTCAGCAGGTGATTGTGGGTTTGTGTTGGACTGTGTCCATGAAACGTGTCCCACCTTCAAATAGCTCACAGAGGAGTTCACCTCTCAGTCTTTCTCACCTGACACGTGAACACCGGGAGCATCACTGAAACTCATCATCTTCCTGGGCAGAGCTTCACTTCATAACACAGGTTTGTGGTGGAGAGGATGCTGACTTCCTGTATGTCACTTCCTGTGTGCCAGCTGCACAGAGGCAGAGACATAAGTGCTGCAGACACTGGCTCAGTCTCCACAAAGGATTATGGGCTGCAGCTCTCCACCCCTCATCTGTACAGACTCCACCCACAGACTCTTTACCCCCGGGCCCCAGGGTTAAATGGTATTAGACTGTTCTGCTGCTCTTCGCTGTGACCTCTGATCTTTTCAAATAGCTGCCATGTCTTTTTATTGCTGCTCGTCTTGAGGTGCCGAGTCCTCAGAACTGTGTGTGGTTCTCCGTTATGTCTGTTCCAGAGGGTAAACTCTTCTATGTCGGGCCTAAGAAAGCAGAGAAACGGGAGGTTGTGATGGAGGCTGAGAGGAAGAGGCAGATCTTCCTCGACTGTCACTTCAATGACGCAGGACATCACCTGGGCCAGAAGAAGACTGTGAACCGGATCCAGAGCAAGTACTATTGGCTGGGAATCATCAAGGACGTGGTGGACTGGGTTCGTCCATCTTTATGTCACAGAGTCTCCAAGGACCTTTGTGATGACATTGGACTTTACAGTAAGTGTGCTCTGCCTCTTCCAGATCAAAGTGTGTGAGACATGTCAGCACATGGAGAGGAACAAGAACCAGGCTCGGACCGTGAGGCCCATCAAAGTGGACGGACCGTGGGAAATAGTCGGGATCGACATTTTAGGTTTTTGACCCTTTTTAAATCAACAAACCACATTCTCCTCTCCACACCTCACATGTGTGTCTGTGACCCCGCAGGACCGTTCTCTGAGACCCAGCATGGACACACCAGCGTGGTCATGCTGGTAGATTACTTCAGTAAGTGGCCTGAAGCATTTCCAGTGAAGAAGACAGATGCTGTGTCTGTAGCACGATGCATCTCTCAGTGTATCTACAGGTAAACAGCGCACAGGGTGTTTGTTAGTGTGAACAAGGGCTCGCTATAATCTGCTGATGTTTTGATATTAAGTAACTTTACAGAGGTTTTGTTTAGAGCTGTAACTCTACTTCACTCTGACACACCTGGTTATCACAGGGTCACGCCCACTGTGCCTTCAGAAGTCTCCTGATTCCTCATGTAGTGATGAGGTGTTCTTTTGGTCTGTCTCTGTAGATCAGCAGCATCTGAAACACTCAGACCATCAACATCCATCCATGTTCAGAGTCACTGAAATCCCCGTCCCTCCCTCTCTGATGCTGTATCATTATTAATAATAATAATAAAGTAACTATATATATTTCACAGTCAACTGCAGTGTTTATGTCGCAGTAGCAGATGATGAAGCACTGAAAATGAATCGTGTTTCTTGTTCCATCAGGTTTGGATCGCCTAAAACCATGGTGTGTGCACAGAACGCCAGCTTCTGCCATGAGGTGAGGTGCAGGTCAAAGGTCATCAGACATGAGTGGTTAACAGCATGTTGTTTAGTGGCTCAGTTGTGTATGTACAGATACAGTTTAGGTGTGTGTTGTGTTGTTTTAGGTGACAAAGTACTTGAGCGAGCGATGGAGCATCATGCAGAACATCTCTCCTTTGGATCAGCTTCAGCTCAACCCGCTCCACGACTGTACGGGCGCCGTGCTGCAGGAAGCTGTGCTGCAGATGGTGACGGAGAAGCAGGACGAGTGGGACGACTTCCTGGACCCAGTGCTGTTTCTACTGCGCGTGTCCACCAACCCCACCACCAAGTGCCCCCCCTTCACCCTCCTGTTTAACAGGAAGGCCAATCTACCCAATCAGGTCAGTTTCATGTTCACACTATTCTGACTGCATGTTGTTTGGTTTCTGCTGACTCATGTTCCCCGTTATCCAGGCCACATTGAGTCTGATGGGTTATGATGATCTGGAGCCAGACGTGTATTCGACAAAGGAGAGGTTCTCCACACATATGATGATGATGCAAGAGCAGCAGAACTTTGTCAAGCAGCTGGTAATTCTGATTTTCAGCATTTAATTTAACCCTGGAGTCTGCATGTGCAGTATGTACAGTGTGTCCTAACACATGAGGATTGGACTCCTTCAGAAGATACAGTTTAGAGCTGATGGATTAAAGTCAAATATATTATGGTACAAAAGATCATTTTTAGGATGATGGCACAAAAAACACAATTCATTGTTCAATTCACTTCAGGTGAAGTTTGACAGAAAAGGGCGAAACACAGTAATGATTATGAATAAAAAATATCCAACATCAACACAATAAATAATACAAACATACACGGGTTGTTTGAATGGTAACAGTAAACTCTGGGGTTAAAGCGACAAATTATATAGTTTGTTTTTCATGTCCAGGTCATATCCAACATGAACTCTGCCTACAAACAAGAGAAGAAGAAGAAGGCCAAGCGCAGGGTTCCTCACATGCCTTCCCTGACTTTTAAAATCACTGAGCCTCTGTTTGAAGCCAACGACTCGCCCTCACCCAAAAAACTGAAGGAGGACTTATATTTATCTTTTCCTGTGGAGACGGTGCTGAACTCTGAGCCGAGCAACGCTGTGGACATAAAGACTGAGATTGAGTATCGCCTCACTGAGTCTGATGTCAAGTGAGAGACACTGGAAGAAATGAATGGACAGGACATGTCCTCACAAGCTGCCTGACTGAAGACATGAGAACAAGATGATCAGTGAAAACACAGCTGGTTGATTCTTCACTCAAAGACTTTGCACATGAAACACAATTCACTGTATGAAGAGAACTTTGTTTCACAAAGATATTTTTTACTTCTCAAAGTTCTTGTTTTATTGGTTAGTTCTGCTTGTGTGGATAATAAATGTGAGACTCAAAGAGACTGTTGAAGTTATTCTGTGATTTTTGCCAAAGTTCACACAAAAAATATCAAAAACAAAACAAATCAAAAGAACAATAGAGACATGGCTACAAAGGTATTCATTTTTTCAAGTGACATCAAATGTCTTGTCCTGTGCTCGTTATAGGGATTCATCTTAATTCAGTTCACTAGTTTTAAAGGTTTTACAGGCTTAATGATCTGAAATCAAACACTTTGTTCAGCTGTCCTCATTCTGTCTCAGAGACCACTCTCCTCTCCCGTCTCCTGTGATTGGCTCAGAGATGGTGTCTCTTTCCTCCCAGGTTGTTTCCTGTATCTTATGAATGTCGAGATGGACAAGCACAAGCAACATCACGGTATGAAAGTCTTCATTCCAATAGTTTTAAACAGATCCTTGTGTGTGTGTGTGTGTGTGGGGGGGGGGGGGGGGGGGGGGGGGGGGGGGGGGGGGGGGGGGGGGGGGGGGGGAGGGGTAAATAAAAACTGTAAGGACAATAATATTACAGTTAAGAGAGCAGTAAAGGAACATTAAATTTTGCTGTGCTCATTTAGGAAACGCCAGAGAGAAGAAGCGTGTTTTGAGGGAGTATTTAAAAGTCTCTGGGGTCTGGGATGTTTTGATGTGGAGAGCGGGATCATCCAGAGTCTGCGGGCGGCCGGACGGGTTGTGGTTCAGTGAGGCCTCAGGTAAACACAGCTTCCTGCTGCTGGAGACACATGAGTTGACTGAGGTGAGAGTTCCTCTGTGACACCAATCATCAGACTAGAAGACACCACCATGGTGAGTGTGGTTTCTAGTCCATTGTAAATATCTGACTTTGATGTACAAATATAAGAGGCTGTAGCTCAGTCAGTAGGCGTGCTCGGATTTGGAACGAGAGGGCTGCCGGTTGAAGTCCTGCACGGACTAAGTATCAAGTGAGGACTGTTAGCTGGAGAGGTGCCAGCTCCTCCTGAGCAAAGCCAAGGAGCCCTTGAGTAAGGCACCGAATCCCCAACCGCTCAGGGCGCCTACATATGGCTGCCCCCTCACTCCGGCATCTCTCGTGTGCTCTGTATATATATGTTAGATGTGTATGTCTCTCATACTGCATGTGCATGTAACAAACGTATCCCCCCATTGTGTTAAATAATAAAGATTGTTTCATTAAAGCATATCATACAACTTTTTTTTTTAAAGTTTACTTTTTCAAAGGTGGGATGTCAGGAGGGTTGAGGCTGTCCTCAGATCATTTAGAGGAAAATAGAGGAAATACACTTCAAAAGATAATTACATCTTAGTGTCTATAAAGTCATTTTTTTCAGATTTACTTGCTGTAGCATTGTTAGAGGCGTTGGAAAGTGCCCCCTGTCATAAATTGAAATTTGTGGGGTCTTGGGAAAGTCTTGGAAATGATGGTAATAGTTTGGTGGAGGCGGAGAAGGTCGCAGTCTTCAGGTTTCTGGGTGTCCAGATTGAGGAGGACTTGACCTGGATCACAAACACCACAGCCAAGACTAAGAAGGCCCAGCAGAGATTCTACTTCTTGAGACTCCAGAAGAAAAGCCACATCACACAAAAACTCCTGGTGTCCTTCTACCGATGTTCCACAGAGGCTGTGATGACCTGCTGCATGTGTGTGTGTGGTTCTGGCAGAAAAGCGCTCCAGAGGGTCGTCAATACAGCCCAGAACATCATGGGATGCCCTCTCCCCTCCCCTCCCTGGATGAGCTGTACAGCTCTCACAGCTTCCATGGAGCCCACAACATCTTCAGAGACCCCTCACACCCACCCGGGTCACCACCTATTTCAACTGCTGCCCTCGGGCAGAAGCTACAGGGCAATTAAAACCTGGACAAACAGGTTAAAGAACAATTTTTATCCAAAAGCAATAACTGCACTTAACTAGAGTAATGTAGTTTACCTCACATGCCCTGCATCTTGTGTGTTTTTATATTATATTTATATATTTTCACATACTGTTTTTTCACTTTAGGTTTTATTATTTTATGTGTTCTTATCTGCACAAAGAGGGGTTGCTCTCAATTTCATTGTACATGTACAATGACAATAAACACATTCTGATTCTGAGATGTAGAATAATGAGCATTATTGTCACGGTTCTTTAAATCTTTGTTTTCTTCAAGAGGAACAAAAAAGAACACAGTGTTTATTTTTTCTTCATGCTTAAGTACATGCAGTGGGAGGAGACACAATGTGTTTACTTCAGGAATAACTCTTTACATGATAATGGATCAAAATTAAAGAGAGGTATTACTCTTTGTCACTTTCTTTGTATAAAAATCAGGCAGGGCGGCATGGAACATTTTTATTCTTAGAAAGTCACAGAGATGATAAAGGTTCGGAGAGCACTCTAGAGCAGTACAAATGGGCAGGACAAAATAAGGTAGAGTTCAAAGGCTTTACTTCATCGTCAAACAGCAAACAGGCAGGAAAGGGCTTCGGTCGAGTTCAAGGTACAGGTAATAGTTCAGGTTATCCGGGACAGAAGAATCAGGCAGGTCAGGAACAGGCAAGGTTATACATGGGAGATCAAACAAGGTAACGCTGGTAAGTATGGCAGAGCACATGACAAGCTTGCAATGAGTGAGTGGGGAACAGAGGGTTATATACTGGTAACTGATGAGTGAGATGGGCTGCAGCTACGTGCACAGGTGGGTGGAATTGGCTGATGAGGTGGGCGTGGCTGGTAAACAGAGTGGAACTGGGGAAAAGTACTGGGAGGTGGAGCAGAAGTGTGAAAAGGGACAGTGTTTTCCTGTCACTGATTTAATCTTGGTAAAATTACTATGAAGTGTTTGAGGTGAGGGGGAGAATGGTCCTGCAGCTTCTGCTCTTGCCACACCCCAATCCTCTGCTCAAACCAATAAGGTCCAGCCACGTCATCCATTCTCACTCCGCCCCCTGTTTTCACCACCCTGCTCATCCCTATGATCCCCACTCATTCCTAGCAAAACAATGGTGGATACGGTGAGTTCAAAAACACTGACAGAGTTCATTCTTGATAAACGTGTATCTTTGCCTGTCGTTTTGCTTTGAGAGAAAATGCTGTTAGTGTGCATGTGTTTGTGTGTGTTTATATGTGTATGGATGTATTGTTTGTTTATCTGAGGTTTTGTAAGGAGCTTTAGTAAACATTAACTAATATGATGTTTATAATCATGTACGAGTCTGTTTAGATGACAGTGATCATAATGCTAAAAGCTAAAATAATGTTCCGTTAACTTATGACATTAATTGAGTGTGCTTATTCATATCATGTATGTATAGAGATGTCGTGTTAATAAGGTATGTATAATTTAAGATATTTAATTTAAGTTTGTGTTCCTAATTACAGGTTTCACTATTTACAAATCGTCAGCCTCATAGCACAATTGCTTAAGTCATATTTTAAAGGGGACCTATTGTGGTTTTGGAGTTAAACGCACTGTTATGGTGTAGAAGTTAAACGCACTGTTATGATGCAGAAGTATTACAAAACGGTGGCAGCTTTAGCAGGAGCAGCAAAACATGCGGTTTGCAACACAGAGCCGTTGGTGATGTCACCAAAGTGAGTGGGTGTGTGTGTCTGTGAGTGTTGGGATATCATGCCATGTGGTCTAGAAGGACAAAAGAAAAACCTGAACTGGAGTTCTCAACAAATGGCTCCCCCAAAACCCCCTATCCCTTTGATCAGGACAGGGGTCAACAAATGACACCCTATTTGATTAGGTTAACATGATCAGGACACTTTCATCTCCACATAGACTCAGACACACTGTCTCAATTCACTTCAATACGCATCCTTCGTATGCTCAGTGCTGTGTCCACCAGCACTTTGGTTGTTGAGGGAGTGGGTTCTCCCCCCTCCACAACACACCCCCCTATATATACTGTCAACACATACAGTCACATGATGCGGTCAACGGGTATAGTCACATGTTCATATGAACACATGATGCTGTCAACACATACAGACACATGATGCTGTCAACACATAAAATCATATGTTCTTATGAACACATACAGACATATGATGCTGTGTCAGGAATCAATTTAAATCACCCTCACAAGGGGCACCATAATGTGTGTGTGTGTGACGGGAGGGAGTAGAGAGAGGGTGGAGATGTAGTCACATGAGTGACGTAACCATGGAAACCGAGATGGCAGTGGAGAGGCGTTTGTATGACTCCCCTCCCTCACCAGAGCCAAGATGGCAGTTGACCGCCAACTATGAATGGCTGAACAAAGAAAACAAAGGGGAAGTGATCCCTGAGCCTCACAGGTTGCAAAAGTAACTTATGTGTGGCCGTTCAACTGTTCCACAACTGCATGTTAAGGCAGTTTATACATTAAATGAGGTTAGTAGAAAAGAAGACAGGGATAGAGATAAAGGACAAGAGGGGTCTGCACCGAAGCTTCACTGCAGCTGATAACCACTGATACACTACAGTATCTGAGCTAGTCAACCTAAGTTCATCTGGTCAGGTACTGGTCCTTTAACTGGTGATATATGAGTTTATTAGGCTGATCGCATCATGGATAATTACACCAAAGAACAAAACATACAGCTCTTACAAGTTTCATGAAAACTTACTGAATCTCTGCTCAGACAGAGTTGCTCCATTCGGAGTTGTACAGCAAGGTCTGCTCTAGTAGTCCGCAGCCTGAACTGGGCTTGGAAGTAGTGCACTTCAGGCGGCTACAACAGAGTGCGAAGGGATCCAGGTACTCAAATTATTGGGAGCTGTAAATTAAAGACCGTTCAGCACTCTCTGTCACTGGATGACGGGCTCTCATCAGGCGACTCAGGCCACTTTGACGGAATTCATTTCTCGCCCTCCCATAAATTGGTAGAACTATATTAGACCAAATTAAAATTTCGTTACTGGGTGGCTACATCCCACAGGCCTTTAAAGTAGCAGTAATTAAACCGTTACTTAAAAAGCCCACCCTTGATGGTGGCATCCTAGCTAACTACAGACCAATTTCTAATCTCCCCTTTATATCAAAGATTTTGGAAAAAGCTGTAGCAGCCCACTTGTGTGACCACCTGCATAGTAATAATTTATTTGAAATGTTTGTCTGGATTTAGAATCCACCATAGCACAGAGACTGCACTATTAAGGGTAACAAATTATATTCTCATGGCCTCTGAAAAAGGACTAGTCCTGCTGGATCTCAGTGCAGCATTTGATACCATAGACCAGGGGTGGGCAAACTTTTTGATTCGTGGGCCACAATGGGTTCTAACATTTGACAAAGGGGCCGGACCAGGAGCAGATGGATGTAGTGCTTTAGTAACCCCACCTCATTGGAGAAAAAATACACATCTTGGGATATGGAGAAAACATGTGCTTTAATTTCAAATGAAAATGAAGAAAAGCATTACAACAAAATATCTGACTTTGAAATCAGTCTTAAAACACTGAAAATCAAATGAATAAAATTAAACTTTTTTATTACTAACCATTTCTATTTTAAAGCACTGAAAGTTCTGTTATCCTTCAGGATAACATCATCACTCTCCTCCTGAGATGCAGATACTTGTCCTGCTCCTTCTATTCAATTTGTCAATGTGTCAAAAGTCAACAAGACCAGTGCAAGGACGAAACAGTAGCAGCAAGTCAGTCTGTGGAGCGAGTTATATTTGATCTGCGTGCACTGTTTATTTGGAGAACGTGCGCTCACGTGCGTGTCACAGAGACACTTTTAATTTTAATGGGAACAGTGTTGTTGGTCTCCTGTTTTAGCCAGCGCATCAAAGTCTGGAGTTAGTTTTGTTGTGGCGATTCTCAGAATGGATCTGAGGTGTTGGTCTGTTCACTTGGATCTGTGGCTGGCTTTGTTGATGTTCATGACGCTGAAGGTCTGTTCACTCACGTAGGTCGAGCCGAACAATGCCAGCATCTTCTGCGCTGTCCGCCGGAGATTTGGAAACGCAGCTTCGAGTGAAGCATAGAAGTCATTTAGTTAACTGACTTCTCTTTTAAGACAGGGTCGGACTGAAGGTCGATCAGTTCGAGCTGCAGCTCCTCTGGAACTGTTTCGGGGTCTTGTGACAGAGGACAGGCCACCAACTGAAGTGACTTGTCAATTTTGTCGAAATCCAAAAACCGACGGCAGAATTCTCCGCATCCAGTGACTCACTGTATTTCTTCACTTTTGCTCCGGCTTCTTTCAGCGTAGCTAGTGGAGGAAAATGAGTGAATGACTTGTTCAGAATTTGCCTGGAGAATTAAACAAGCTTGGATTGAAGGCTTTCACGTTTGTGTACATGTCGTGCACAAACTGATCCTTCCCCTGCAGTTTCATGTTGAGCTCGTTCAAGTGTGAAAATACGTCCGTAGCAAACGCAAAGTCACAAATCCAGCTCTTGTTGCTCAGCTCAGGAAATTCATCAGCCTTCCCCAGTCGCTCCAAAAACACACCAATGTCCTCTTTGAGCTCCCACACTCTTTGAAACACTTTGCCCAAACTCAGCCAGCGGACACGGGAGTGATAAAGCAGGTCCTGGTGATCCGCATCAGTTTCTTCCAGGAACACAATAAACTAACGGTGCTGAAGTCCCCTTGCGCGTATGAAGTTGACGAGTTTCACGACAGGATTCACAATATGATTCAGCTGTAATACCGATTTACATAGAGATTCCTGGTGGATGATGCAGTGGAGGAAAAGGACATCCTGGTCAGGGTTTTCATCTTTCACTTTTTTCTGGATTCTCCTCAGTAGGCCAACGTTTTTCCCCTTTAAATTCGGAGATCCATCTGTGGTGACGTTGACAAGCTTACTCCAAGGAAGCTTCATATTTTCATATTTACAGCAGACACCCGGTCAAACAAGTCCTCTCCCTGTGTTTGTCCTTTCAGAGACTCCATTGTCAAAAACTCCTCCGTTATTTCAAAAGTGTCATTGATACCTTGGATAAAAATGAGGAGCTGAGCAGTGTCTTTGAGATCGTTGCTTTCATCCAGTACTAAAGAATATAACGTGAATGACTGCCTTTTTATTTAAGCCGCTGGTGATATCTTCATCTATTAGTTCCACACGGCGAGTCACTAATTTTCGACTGTTTTTCCAGCTTTTGCTGCCATTGGGGAACGAGACGAAGCTAAGTTGGTGACAAGGACACCAGCATACCGAGTCTCAAGCCACAAATGATCTGGCGGTGGGTCCTGAACGTGCGAGCGAGCTGTGACGAACCCGGAGATTGAAAAGACCAAAACAAAGATGGACATAAACATTTAATCATTCACATTTAAAAAATGTGTTAATTGTCATTGAACACCCTATGTAACATCTATTGCATGTCTGTCCGTCCTGGGAGTGGATCCCTCACCTGTGACTCTCCCTAAGGTTTCTACCTTTTCTTTTTTTTCCCTGTTAAAAGGTTTTTTTCCCCCCGGTAGTTTTTCCTTACCCTTGCTGAGGGTCTAAGGACAGAGGATGTTACCCACCCTGTGAAGCCCTGTGAGACAAACTGTGATTTGTAAATGCGGGCTATATAAATAAACTTTGATTTGATTTGATTTAGCAGTATAACCGGGGGGAAAAGCTAGAAAAATAGTTCAAAGGTGGAAGGTTTGCTTCCTTTCGGCGATGACAGCAGCAAAAACCAATAGCCGACAGGTACAGCCGTATTTTATAACCTAAGTGACATCACCAGGGACCCCTGCTGGAGATGTCAGGTTTCAGCCAATGCCGACGCAGAGTGTGAGTGAGGCGGGTGTGTGTTGTGGAGGGAGTGGGATGTCCACAGGAGAAACAAAGCACTTTGCATACAAAGGATGTGGACTGGGATGAGTGGAGTCTGTTAGACTTCATGAGCGTCATAAAACTCTAGTTTAGGCTTTCAGGGCTGCATGCAGGCCTCTCCTTTGTTCCTGTAGCGCATGGCAGGAAAGCCCAACACTGTGCTCCCATACATTCACATGTTTATATGAACACATACTGACACGTGATGCTGTCATTACATATGGTCACAGTGTTCACGCTTGTTACCAAGGGTTGTGACTCTTAACCAGGTGTGACTAGAGCCTATGACTCAGGTGTGTCCAAAGTCCTGCCCGCACCTGTGCAGGTGTTTGACAGATCTTCTTTGAACTGTGACTTGTGACTTGTAAGCCCTGGTTTGGGAGTTCTTGCAGCTTGTTCTTGACATATCATCTGGGCAGAACTTTGTTCTTGTTCTTGTGTCTGACAGCCACTGTGTGATGGGTCAGAAATTTGTTCTGCCCTCAAAGTTCTTGTGGAGTATGAAATGTCCAGACCAGAAAGAACTTTATTCTTGGTCTTGCTGCCCAGGGAGCAAGAACAAGGTTCTCTGTTCTTGCGGAGTATGTATTGAGCTTTAAACTTGACTAAACATCAGTAGTAACACAGCAAGTCCTTCCAGCAGCTGTGTGTGTTGCAGTGTCGGCGACTCGGGGGTCACGGGATGTCTAACTTTACATTTGCCTTTCCAGTATGTATGGAGGTTACAACAACCGTTCAGCGGCTGTGCGAATTACACCTTAGTCCCGCTGACCACTGATTTTCAATTTTGTTTGATATCTGATTTTGAGGGTGCTGAAGACTTAGGAAAGAGAAACTCAGACTTACAGGTTTACTTTACAGCGAATACCAAGCTCTGTTTGCCTTACGGGAACATTTAATCCATTATTGATGGCTGCTCCTCACGGTAATACACACAGCTTTAAAAACAGCTTCTTATCAACCTTTGCGTTTTTACAGTGTATTACCGATACCTCTTACCTTTGCGGTGTTGTGCGGTCCCGGTGGACCTTGGGGAGGATGGGAGATGTGCTGTGGATAACCCCTTGAACGATTTAGGTTAATATAATGTGGACTTTTGAACATTACCTGGTGTTGGTTATGTTGGTGTTTCGAATAATTCCTATTATGAAAAATCCTTTCTGTGAATAATTCCTTTTGCGAATAATCCTTCTTGTTCTCACAACTGTAGACTGACTCTCACAAAGAGTCAAAGTCTTATGCTAAAAGTGTGCCCCAAGAACTATGTTACCCCCCCTTCACCATTTCCATGACATATAGAAAAAAACTGAATCATTATTCCACACATCATCTTTCACATACACATACATTATGTCAAAAATATCTGATGCGCGTTTGAGTTACATCTTGGGAAAATACTAGAATGTAACCACCTGCTTGGGCGGCGGCCCAACTTCTAGTAACAGCCAAAACAAAAACTCGCGCGGCCTGGCCTTCACCACTAGTGTCCAAGGACAACTCCTTGAGCTGGATATGAAACAGACGATCACCACTATTGTCCAAGGACAACTCCTTATAGAGAAACGCGAAGGGTGGGCAGCTAACTATAAGAGTCAGCTGCACCCCACACTTGCTGCTGTTCGGTTCATGCACGATCCACTCGTGATAACAGGCAACCGGCGCCCGGGGATATCTCTGCAACCGGCGCCCGGGGATATCTCCGTAAGTGTACCTTTGTGATATGTATTGAATAAACCTTTACTGCTTGCACTATACTTGTATTAACCTTCTGATTGTTATGTTTGAACTCATGAACATGCACTGGGTCAATAAAGTCAGGTCCCGTGGCCTGGAGGCCACAAAAACTGACAACTATAATATGTGTTTCCAAGACATAAAGAAAAAAGTGAATCATCGTTCCACACATCTTATTTCACATACACATACATTGGGTTTCTATGACATGTCGAAAAAAAGTGATTAATTGTACCACACCTCATTTTTCACATACACATACATTACAATATGTATTTCCTGCTCTTTGTGGCCTCTTTCCACCAGTGCCACAGTTGCTATCTTTCCACCTGCGTTCCAGGTGCTACCTCTTGTTTTTGACTATGACTTCTTGCCCAACCGCTTAGAGCTGGTCCTCCATTTTATCGACGCAGGTATTCTATCAGGTTACCCCCTTATGCTGTACACATACAATGGCACCCAACCAACATATGGCTGAGTACAAAATGGCATCCAAATCAGTGTAACATGCAGGATATACCACAATGTCCATGGGATGAAGTCAAAACAAACAGTGAGTGTGCTGGTGTGTGATTCACTGCAGTGTTGCAGAGCATCTGTCCTGTGCAGCACTTTATTTACCTCTTGCTCACAGCAGGTAACTTATGACCATTCACACATTAGCCTGCATCTATATTTCTCTTGGTGGCTCCTGTGGGTCAGGAGCTGGTCCTGTTTGCCGAGACGGTGAAGGGAAACATCACTTATGGCCTGAGTTACATCACCAAAGTCATTGTGGAGTGGGCGGCCACTGAGGCCAATGCTCACGGCTTCATCGGCACCCTCCCCGAAGGCTATGTCATGGTTGGATCAACACGCATGTGCTATGTGATGAAACATGAAGATCTGTGCAGACAATGATGAGCATTGAAGGAATCATGGTGACTCTATGAATGAATACTGGGGGGGGGTTCAAAATGAGGTCACTGAGACAGTCACTCTCATACGACCATGTGTGGGACACTTTCTACCTCATCAATCACAAGAAACCAACTGGCTAATCACGGCAGTCTGGAGTTTCTGAGAGGGGAAGGGGGTGCAGGACGACAGGGCAGTTTATGGAGTGAAACTACAAACTGGAACTATCTGA
>JAFBJT010106073.1:6100-59515 GCA_016785325.1 Chascanopsetta lugubris | reverse complement strand
AAAGCATGCTGGGAAGCCCCAGCACTCTCCTGCACAACATGCTACAATATTGTAGTTGACTGTTGCTCCTGCTGATCTCTTCGGTTCACTACATATACACATACACCTTCCTACACCTCATGCACACTCTTTTCAATCACATGTATAATGCTTGTGTGCTCCTTACTAGTTGACCTGTTAACTTTAGTTCTATTTTATATTTATATGTCTATTTGTGTCTGTGATTTCACTTGTGTATTTGTTCCTGCTGGCATCTCTTGGCCAGGTCATGTTTGTAAATGGGAACTGGCTCTTGAACATTTTACCTGGTAAAATAAAGGTCAATAATAAATAAACATATATTGAGTTTTAATGACAACTGATGACTACCATACTCCTGCATGATTTCATTACATTCAGTCATTCAGTGTAGTTTAGCAGCAGAATCAGAGGATTTCTGAACATACACAGTCTGACACTGAAGCCAAACACACAATTGAACTGAAGAGTCTTTATTAGTATGAAGGTTTTAGACGCAGGATTAGTGAAGCAGGTCTTTGGTGTGTGGAGCAGTGAAGCTGCATGTGCACATTTCTGCTTGTTAACTGGGATGTTTGCGTTCACGGGTCTGAAATGAGCAGGGTCATAGTGAGCGCTCTCACAACCAGCACAATAAAAGTGTCAATGTAAAGGGATGATTAATGCCTTTCAGACTGCTGAGTGAAATATGAGGTCATCTGATTCCTGCAGCTCGCAGTTAAAACATGCCCGGCGTGTGGGCAGCCCACATCCTGGTGCTGCCACGAATACATCTATACATTGGGGTCAGATTTTTCTTTTAACACCATGAACAAAGTCTGCTATATTCATTTCTGTTTCACAAAGATGTAGGCACCAGCACATGATATAAACCATGACTCAACAAGGGACCAGTCTGATAAAAGACATGCTAAATGGGACATTAAACAGCTAATAAACATTTAGAGGCATGTATCCCCCCCCCCCCCCAGTTGACCACATTTGATGCAACTGAGTCATATGGAGGTGAAGTCACCTTCATGAAGTGGGGGGGAGGGGCACGAGAATCCTGAGTGGTAAACACAAACCACGTGTCACTGTGGCATTGGAGCCTGGAATACAGCGGGTTCTTGTATTCATGCTCAACTTTCATCCTCATGCATCATATGTACATGTTTGTCCAAATTAGCAGATTTCACCTCTTCATTCGTCATTTTGGCTGTCTTAGTGCCAATGGCGGAATTCTTTGTTATAGGATCTGTCTCGTGGCAATTTTTTTAAACTAAAAAGAAAAAAATAATTGATCACCAGAACACTGTGAAACAAATTTACTACCCTCTTGAGTAGGAAACCTCAGCCATGTTCAAAACTATATAACATTCAATCATTTTGCCATAAAGCCAATATTTTGGGTAAACTTTGACAGATCCATGGCTGATTTAAAACCAATCCCTCAGACACTTTCCATTTGTTTTTTATTAAAAAAAACCCAACTGTGACAGGAAATAATTGAAATGGCATTTAAAGGGTTAAAATCCTAAAAATGATAGAATGTTCGGTAGATTTGAAGGGCTGAAGTATGCAAAAAAAGCAGAGAAAAATATTAATCTGATAAGTTTTTATAGCAGTTTTTTTGGAAGTGGACATTTTTGTCCTTAATAACAAGAGGGTGGTAAATTAAAGTGTCACCCGAGGGTTAAAATGATAGAACAGTTTGGAGTAGTACTTCTACATTACAGAGTAAAATGGTTTATTGAGCTGTTTGGTGTCATGATCATTCGACAGTCACTCAGTTGTATAACTTTGGATTTGGAATGAAAATATAAATACTACTGAGTGGAATTTCATCACACTCACAAACATTTACAGGTGACTAGCAGACGACTGCAAAGCACAAAACATAATGTAATAAATAATGACTAATAAACAGTGATGCATACACACAATCACACAAACACCTACATAATATGTACATACACACATTCAGACCCAGCGACACAGCATTAATATTTGTTATTAACTGGTATTTTAATAAATATCTTGGAATTATTAATTATATTTTTGATTTTTACCTTTCAAAATGCCTTGTTACATTTGTCTTTTATTTTCCTTAATATGCTTTAATTTATTTATTTCTGCGTATTTATCAAGTGTTTTATTTTATATCACTTTAGAAAAAATAGTGACATATTTCAGTTTTCATTTTATTGTTTGGTAATGTATTCAGTAACAGACATACTAATATGGTTGCTTGTAGTTATTTCTTTACTTTATCTTTTCTATTTGTATTCAACTGTCAGTTGAGTTGTCCTTTGTAAAAGACACTGATTCACAGTTTGTAAAATAAACTAAAATTATTCAATTTATAATCTTTTTTCTAAAACCTCACCCTGAAACATTGCACGTTTACTGTTTTACCAGATTGTCCATTTGTTTAATTATCTTATTGCAGTCTCACACCTGTTTTATTATTGATTTGTCTTATTTTATTGATTACTATCTCTCTTTCAAAGGAATGGTTGGAAAACGGCGTGTTATAACTGAGCCTATGTTCATTTTAATTGGAATGTTTAATTTATGTTGCTTGTTTGTAGGTTTGTTTTTCATGGGTGCCATATTGTGCCATATTTTGCTTACTGTAAAACAAAACAACCCACGGGTACAAATAAAGTAAGCTGAACCTGAAAATGACCAAAACCTCGCGCCACTAATATATCTCCATAACTTATTTATGATTCTGAAAACGCGTTTCATTAAAATTTGCTCATGTTGGCAGCTGTCAGAAACACGTCAGCACTGTTCTGCTGCTGCTGCTGCTCAGTGTGTTCATGCTCACACAGAAGCACTTAGTGCTTTGGGGTCAAAGAGAACGTGAAGGGATTTGAAGATTTCAAAACAGCACACACACACACACACACACACACACACACACACACACACACACCATTGACTTCCCTGTAACATTTGTGAATATGTTAATAAATTCCAGTTGCAGCTCCTTGGTTGTAAATCTGAGTGTAAGAGGAACCAGCCCGTCTGGACGTCCTTGTTGTGTATGTTTGGATCATAAAAGACCTCTGTGTAATCTGGATCAGGGCTAAATAGGGTGGTCCACATATATGTGTATTACTTATAAGATTAGAAGGAGAGCTGGTGGTGCAAGAAGAAATCTTTCAAATAAGTACAACATGTTAAAATATCATGTCATGTTTGTTAGTGTTTTTCTGTTGAGTTTAGTGGTTCCATGTCTTGTTTAGTCCATGTGTTTAGTCAGGTTAGTTCATGTCATGTCTTTTCGTCTGTGTCTATTGTTCCCTTCGTCCACTTCCTGTTTTACTTTGGTGACAGCTCCTTGTCTTCCTGTCGTGTCTGCACGCTGTCTGCCTCGTCTGGGTCTCTCCCTGATTCCCTCATTGCCTGCACCTGGTGTCCTCTGGTGATTACCCACACCTGATAGTGATCCTTGCTCTCCCTATATATTCTCCCCTCTCCCTTTTGTCAGTACATTGTTTATGGCTCGCCAGCACCTCATGTCCTGCTCATCAGAATTCCTCACCAAGCCAAGTATTTCCTTGTTCATGTTTTAGTTCATGTATTTTAGTTATTGCTTTTGACAGTGAGCTGCGGAGCTCCTTTTATTTTCGTATTTAGCATTTACTCTAGATTTGATTTTGATTACTCGATGTGTGAGCGAGCCACGGAGCTTCCTTTGCTTTTGACTTGCCTGAGAGCATTAAAGACAATGAACTCTGCTCTCAAATCTCCTTCTCATGCTTTTTGGTCCCATCAGAGTGAGATGGTTCCACATGTGCATGTTCTCCTTTGTAAGTTAGGTACAGTGTGCAGGCTTCAGTGTCCCCCTACCTAACCTTCCATTTCGAGCATAGAGTAGAAGCTAAGGAAGCCTTTAGTGGTCATTAAAACAGGAAGAGTTCAATTTGTCCATTCAGGGCTTCCCTACAAACACAGTGGTCCAACATGGCTGCCTGTGTAACAACCCACTCCTGGACTCATAATGGGGATACTAATTCATACATCAGTAGATTATTGTGTATTTGTTTCATGAGGAACATTTTTTAATTTTCCATTTCTGCACGTAATAATTAAAATAATTACCCCCCTAATTTTACACACTAAACCTTTAAAGTCCTGCATTTAACATTTTAATGGTTACCCACACCAGTATTGTTACTTTATGCAGAACGATGAGCTCATGTAAGTACTTGAATGAGCAGATGTTGAATTTAAGGTTTAGTGAGAAGGATTTAACGTCATCTTATGGTGAAGGTTCATGTATTTATATGTGGCTTTTATGTCACTTTCAATGTCGTGTTTGAGTATCTTGAAGCTCTATAATAAAAAATGATTATGATAATTATGAATATTACATCATGGCTATCATTGTTATTAGTATTATTATTGTATATTTATATATAGTATGTATTTTTTCGAAGGGCAAACAAAATCCTGAAATTTACGCATTGTACCTTTTAAAGAATAGGAACATCAGCTTTACATTTTAGTCTTAGAGGAGACTAAACATCAACCTGGTTTAAATGGGAACATGTTCAGTATTTTGGTTTTGTTCACTTGAGCTTGTGTGACCACAGGATTCTGGCGTGTTAACTTGCACATGGATGTAGCAGATACCTTCCATGTTTTTCCCATCTGTGTGAGTGAGGAGGCAAATAAAACATATGCTCCCTGTGGTGAAGCAAATATGCATCAATTATTCCAAAAGATTTCAACTTCCGTGAACCCAAAGTATTTGCTCCAAACTTCTGTTCACTAATGACACTCACAGGAGCAGTCTACGTCAAGGGTTTCATGATTGGAGAAATGCTTCCGTTTCCTGTGTCCGTGTTTCTATCACGCTTGATTGTTTACATGGCCTCCGTTCACAGCGTTATCTCTTGCTTTTTTAGCCTTCAAAATAAAAGTCCACTATAGAAAACCACCCCAATTTGTTTCCATTTTTCTTTTGAAATTAATGTTTTTCTGTAATCCTGATCATAAGGGAATTGTTTGTATTTACTCAAATTAACTGGAATTGTTTATAAAACTAAACTCTTTAATTTTCAAATATTGAATGTATTTTAATTTTTTTGTGCAGAATGTTCAATTATTTTCTTGACACACACTTGATAATTACTGATTACAAAGTTATGTTGTTTTCACATCCATTTGAGTTTCTTGAAAGGATGTTGTGTGTGCTGGAGTTATTGTTACTGAAATTATATAGATAATTTCAGAGAGAAAATAGCCCTTAAGATGTTTTCTATAATTTCATGGAATGATAACATCAGGTCTGGATACAAGAAAGAAGTGTGAAAATGTGTGCGGCCAAATGCACTTAAAGGTCCAGTGTGTAAAACTGAGATGTCAATATTTCTATTGGAAGATATAAAATATATTTCATCAGTCTATTTCCATCTCAAATGTGTTAATTCTTGTTTTAATCACCCTCAAAGGAGCCCTTTGTATTTACACCATGAGCAGCTCCATTCTATGGAGCATGTTGGTTTTACATTTGTCCAAAATGGACAAATCAAACACTTTTGAGTTTGAGCAATAACTGTACTAACTCACATACATGCCATGTTTAGTGTTTAGAGGGAGAGGGTGAGGTACAGGGTATCCAGATGAAGCATGCAAACACAATATTAGACACCACTATGTTACACACTGTACCGTAAATGCCAACAACAACCAGGCTGTTCCCTGTGTGACCAGAGAAGATGATGCTGCAAATATTGAAATATGATGAACAGCTATTTACAACATGTCTGACATACAACAGTCATCACAGCTGCTCCCTCCACTTATTTCAGTGCGAATATGAATAGAACAATAACTTTCAGACTCTCCTCAATGTGGAGGAGTAGAAGTATAAAGGTTTATGAAAACGCTATTCTTCAAAAGACTCCATCTGATGTGGTGCAAAAAAAGCTCTCTTCTTTTCCACCTTCAGTTCTCCATTGACTCTTTGGAATGAAATGCTCCATTAAATTTGTCTCCATCTTTGGTCATGAACGCTCAACGTGAGAGCTGAGATGTGGGCAATCATGCTTTACGCTTCAGAGCCTGCAGGCAGAAGTTATGAAAACTAAAAATTACCAGAAAAACAGAGAGCAGATTTTCCCCTCCCAGACTCACAGTTGACCTTTGATCCTAATGTTAACACTCTTCAGTTTGGTGCAGGATTTATTCCATGTATGAGAGGGGCTTTTTCTGACGGTCCCTGTGGAACCTACACACCTGGCTTCAATGTTAGTGCCCAGGCTGTGTGGTGTAATGTGCTTTACCCGCTCTCAGTGACTGACATGGCTCATATACAGTCCCTCTGAGGGGGACTTTCCTGAGCTGAGTGATCCAGCTGCACTTTCTGCCCATAATTAGCTGAATGTGGCCAAGGTGGTCATCTGGAGGGGGTTGGATAGTGTTTCCATTAGAGAGCCACTTTAGCAAGAGTGGCCCGGGCGGCAGTAAAACCATTGTCGTGGGCTATCAACCAGCATGTGTTGTAAATGAGGGCTCCAAATGGTGCTCATTAGCGCTCTCTCCCACGCCGGCCATCACCGAGGACAGGGGCTTTAAAGGTATACCCCCGCCCCAGTCCCTTTGCCAGGAGACAAACAAGCATGACTTAGGAGCAATGATTTTATTTTATTTTTTTACATTCATACAGTAAATGACCCCCTGAGAGCCGGTGAGTGCCCGGGCCTCCTCGTGCACGTGATGTGAAAAATACATTCCTCATGCTCTGTGAGCAGCAGCTCCTGTCAGGCTGTGAGGGTCGGCTCTGCTATGGAGGATTCTTTACCACTGTGAACCCCCGAAGCTGAACTCATGACATAGTACACCATGTTTTTAGAGGGGTTGTATGAAGCGGATTGCCTCTCAAACATCAAATTGATCTAAACAGCTGCGCTGTGTTCCAATATTTAAGTAGTATATTTTGTTGGGTGTTTGTTTTGTACAGCAGAGCTCTGCTGGGGTCTGATGGGCTGGCACCTCTCACTCACTCACTCACTCACTCACACACACACACAGTCTCTCTCTTTGGTATGTATTGTGCACTTCGGACACATGGTTAATCATAGAAAATAGTACTTCAGTCTTTTCTGGCATTTAGTGTGTATTTGTGTTCTTGTATTGTTTAATTGTTTATTTTAATTGTCCCCATGGTCACCACTCCTAATTTTTCTCCAATGCAGGTTTTAAAACTAACCACTGCCAACCCATTTAAAGGTTAAACTTGACTGAACACTGTTTCACTCATACATACACCTTTTATTAAAAACCCACTATTCTTTTTATCTTAGGCTTTTCAATATCTTTTATCTGCTTGGAAATGTACTATTTGTTTTTATTTCAAATGTTCCCCTTTGTCATGATGCAAGATGGAATTAATAAATGTACATATTGTTTAGTTTTGCTTAGGGAGATATTTTACTTTCATCAAACTTTTAATTCATTTGTTAATATACCATATTATTACATTTCAATTGTGTTTGCATATACAAGTTTCATCATTTTACACTGATTTGATTGTTATTGAAAATGCATTAACACAGGTGGCACTTTAGACTACTGAAGCTTTAATTCAATTAGCATATGTTTTACAATTGATATCTAAAGATACAGCATGTAGGATTTAGTCACAACTGGAGATGAAGTTGCATGTTAGGAGGCGAACACCCCATAATTCACCTTCCTCTTCCTGTAAGTGAACCTGTGGTGTAATTATGAATTATAGTTATTATTAAAACTCAATTTGTTGACAGGGCAGTATCTGGGTTCGGGTTGAACACATAAGGTCCCGGAACATTCGTCGTTGGTTGAGAGTTCACCCCCGGAAGAGATATCTGGAAGTACACGCTAACATCCGCTAACAGAAGATAAACAGAAATACTGTTCATTATGGCTGAGGTGGGTTTACGAAGAGTTTCAAACTTATTTGTCGCTTTTCGAGTGTTCTAATATTGTTTCATTCTTCTTGCCACTCTCGTATATTCTTGTTTTGTTGGGGGGTGTCTATAAAAATCACCCGCGTTAGTCTGCTAGCCTAGCGGTGGGTCGCTAACGTGTCTGTTTACACTTTCGAATAACAGCTAAGTGTGTGCTAACCAAATACATCATTTACATACAACTCGATATGTGTACTAGTGCCAACAGAACAATGTGTTTATTATTATTACTAAGCAGTCGCGTTATTTACTTATGCTAGCTCTAGATGCTAGGACCAAAAACAACACACCGGCTCTGGTGAAGGGAGGAATTATGATATGAGAGTCAGTAGAGACAGTAATATTATGGCAGGTAAGTTGAAATAACTGCTGAAATAACGCGTCAATTTATATTTATTTTATGTAAATGATTAAATGGTGTATGGTAAAGGTATTGATACTCTGATACGCAGGTGACGCTTACCATGTTTTCATTCTCACCAGTCTGTGTCGTTATGATATAAACAATAGCTAATTATTGTAAAGACTTTGTTTTGATGTTTTCATCTGTGCAGGGCTATAGTTTATTTTATTGATCTGTTGATCAAACTGATCGATAATTACATCTCAGGTAGACTAACATGAGCCGCATTATTTTATTACTAGACATTGGATGAACTTTGGACGAAGGGTTTCACACATATTATCTTAGACTGTATGTTGTTGCGGATGTTTTTTTATTAATATTCTTTGCATGTCCTTTAAATATAGAGGCACCTTAACTAAGTTGTAAAATAGCCTTGTCTAAGACGATGGAAATTGTTTTGGGTTTTTCGTACATGACAATTATTGTAAATAAAATATATGCAACTTTCAAATGGTCATTTTTCCACCTGTCACATTAAACAGTTGTAGAAAATTTAAAATGATGAAAGATGTAATCTGTTGTTTCCACAGACACACAGCCTGCAGGACATGAGGCAACAGGCAGCCGTTGCTGCCAAAGTCTTCATCCAGAGAGATTATACTAACGGCACCGTGTGCCAGTTCCAAACAAAATTCCCCTCTGAGCTGGAGACCAGGGTATGATGCACCTCCTCACCGCTCTTCTTACTCACAATGAGCCATTTCATCATAATAACACATAAACATGTTTGGCAGAACACCAGCCGCCGGCTTCCCTCCTCCACATCGGCCGTCAGAGTCATAACTGTAACTAGATGTAATTTGTGTTCTCTAAAACAGTCTTCAGTGTTCAGTTGTCTGTATCCTGTTATTATTACAGACATGAACTCACATCTCCTCTCCATTACAGTCACAGTCACTCCATACAGTCACCTTAGTTGAGCTGTGAACTATTGACCATGAAAGTCTAGATTAGCGATTGTTACATTCCATAAAATGGAATATTATTATTTATGAAAGAAAGAAAAAACAATGTCCATATCTTAAAGCCTAAAGTGAACCACACAGCCCTCAAACTGACCACTTGTTGTTTTCTCTGAACAATGGGACTGCATTTATTTAGCATTTATTCCAGAGTCAAATTACTCTGCAACTGGTGTGGGTTTGATGGGCTCTGGCTCCAGTCAGATCCACAACACAGCACAACAACCGAGTAAACATGCTAATTTCATCCTTTATGACTCATGCCAAGGCAAATTGCTACATCTGCACTGGCATAATGCCACGACACACAGTTGTTTACTTGCCATTAGCTTGTTATCATAGCCATGAATGTTTTGCAGAAAAGCTGCAGTGTGAAGACTTTCGACAATAATCTCATGAGTTTGTCATTTGTAAGATGCAGATGGTAGATTGTCATTCCAAAAAAAATTACCAAACAATTACATACTGACATATTCATGAATGTATAACCACCTAAATGTTAAATGATGAAATTGTTTATTTTCCATTACCCTTAATTGAGGCAATTAATGTATATTTATATGAGGAGCTGGTCCTGGTGCGGGGGCCACCATGTTTTTACTGTAGCCCAGAGTGGACATACCAAACAGAACAAAACTTTTGAGTTTTACTGACAACTGAAGTCTACCATAGGTTCTCCTGCGTACTCGGAAAGGTGGGGGTGAGGTGATGGACACAACATGCTACTTCACATCTAGTTGTCACCAAATTTTACACACTGCACATTAAAATTACAATGTTGAATATCCTGATTTAATTCAATGGTCAAAAGAAAAATGCTGAATATTTCTTATGAATGGGCAAATGGTCCATATTGCGTGCAGTCACTGTTTTGGCCCTAAAACCAAACATTTAAGATTAACATGGAGACAAAATACACTGTGGGCACCCCCATTGGAGGACCCCTGCTGGACTGAGTCCTCATGTGAACCACAGTGGAAGTGGGTTGAGAACATGCTTCAGTAATAATGATGCGTAGGAGGAAGCGTAGGTCACTGAGACCGAACAGCCTCAACACCACATTAAAGCTGCTGCCATTCAAAGAGTTCAGAGTTTGCAGGACATAAGGCTGCACTTCTAAAATCTATGCACCACATTAGAAGAACAGCCTCACAATACTGAAACCGCTTACTGGTGCTTTATTGGCACTCCCCTCTTGATTGGGTGGTCTCCAGTTTTTTTTGGAAGAGGATTTGTTTAACACATACATGCACGCACATGCATACATACTAAACTCCCCAACAAAGGAAGAATGCTTTTCTTTTGGTTTGTTAAAGCTTTATGCTTTTTACCGTGACATTTTCTTCCCACAGATATTTTTTAATGATTTGCTGAATATCCCAGATTGTAAAATATACAGTGTGATGCCAAACTGTTTACGGGAATCAATTGTCGGTTGAGTCATACTTGCTACTTTAATAGGTGCTTGCAGAACAAAATGCCGAGGTCTTATATTTACTGAGCCAACATCTTATCTGATTTTTCCATATCTTTGAACATGCAAAGCCGTAAACTCCTCTTCTTACATTCTTTTCGAAAACCTCTCTTCTGTTTTAACGCTCCTGGAGAACCAAACCGTTACCCAAATGTTTTTGGCAGCTAACATGCCAGACCATTCTCCAGTCTCTCATTCACTGAAAACAGTTTTCTGACCTGTGTGAATTACTTGTATCAAACTCCTCATCATATTTGGTGTCAGTGACAGTTAAGCAAGACTAAATCCACATTTTTCTAAACCGACCTTGCTCCTGATCTTCTTACTTCTGTTTTTCAGTTTTACAGCTGTTGACAGAGTTGCTGTTGACATGTTTTAAATCCCTGCTTGTGTTTGAATACTCCAGGGCAGCCTTTTCGCCTGGTTTTGCAGAAATTGAGGTCTTTAGAAACAAAGGCAGCTTTCAGACATCCACAGTCGGTACCAAACAAAAGCACTGTAATAGCATTTCTGAAGTGTTTTTTTCCTGCCATGTCCTGTTCTTCTGCTCCTCCCATTTACTTTGACCAACTCCTTTCTAAATATCTTAACTGCAGCGGATTCTCCGGATTATTAGTGGTTACTGTGAACATGTTTCAACCAACAACCTCCCTCTGTGACACACATGTTACAGATACCTGCAGAGGGAGGTTCCTATAGCCTGGACATCCTCTGCAAGACATGTCTGAAAACAGATGATGATAGACATTAATATATATTGTTCAGTGGATCTTTCAGGATGTAGTCTTTCCTGATTTGTCAGGCTCTTCTCAAATGACTTTCTTCCTGATGTAAGCGACCATCATTATCCTTGGCCACCAGTGCGGAACACAAGATAGACAATTCAGTACAAGCTTTGACGGTACTGTTGTCTTTTTAAACAGTAATTATGCAGTTAAATTCTGCATTTTACTGCTAATTAACTGTTACTAAGACTGGAATATAAACTATTTCTCAAGCAGCCTGCAACGTACCCACCTGTAATCACCAACACACTTGCATCATGTCTTGCATCATCATCTTGTATGGACAGTGATTAAAGCTAATATGGATGTAAGATGCTCTTGTGACAAGCATCTTTTTAGTTTTACAGGCGCAGTATTGAAGATTTGGGGCATTTTTGTCACTTCTAAAATTATTCCAAAACAATTACATACTAACAGTTTTATGAATCTATAATCACAGAATTTCTTTTTCCCATTACCCTTAAATGAGCCAATGATTGTATGTTTACATGAGGAGCTGGTCTTCTCTATGGGGGCCGCCATGTTTTTACAGTAGCTCTGAGTGGACATACCAAGCATCTTTTGAGTTTTAATGACGACTGAAGTCTATCATAGGTTCTCCTGCATGCTCAGAAGGGTGAGATGATGGATACAACATTCAACTTCACCTTTAGATGTCACCAAAGTTTGACACTGCGCCTTTTAAGAATCAAAATATCATTTGCTTAAATTTTGAAAACCATGTCCATCTTCGATGGAAACACTGACTTCTTAGCACAAGACACCCCCCCCATGTGTTTGGAATCCACACTATTGGAAAGATTTTAAAGTAGAGGAATGTGTTTTGAATTGTTGTCAGTTAATTAGAAAATTCTAAAGAGAACAAAGGCACTCAAAGGTGTGTATCAAACATGCTCATGATCGCCGCTGAGTTGTTGCATTCCTTGGGCACAAGGGAGCAGAAGATTGGAGGCTTTACAGCAGCTCAGGAGGTCCCTGGCTCGCTCTATGTCTGGTCTGGAGGCGCCCTCTTCTTTCCCTCAAAATCACCTGAGCTCACCAGATCCTCTCTGGGCCAGCGTAGGACTAGTGTCAAGACATCTGTTCAGACAGCCTTCAAGTCCAAACATCCACCATCCCTCATCACTCATCCCTGCAGCAAGTTTTTTCCTTCCTTTTGAGGAATTCTTGTGAAACGCTGGTTTGATTGTCAGCCAGCCATGGTTCCCACTTTGTATCCCACAGGCTGCCTGTGGTTTACAAAACGGCAGAGAAGCATCTTCATCTTGCTCAAGGTGCGTCACCAACACTGGAGAAGGAGAATTCATTATATTCCCCCCTGGCATCACTTCACTGTGTGTGTCCTGCTCTCGTTGAGTTTCTCGTGTCAGTCGTTAAGTGAAAACATTCACAGGTCATACGGCCAAGGCATCCTAATAATTTCGGGAGGTGTTTCCAGTGCGGGAATGAAGCCCAGAAATCCCCTGATAAATGACCAGTCCAAGAAAGTTTATCATCTAATTCATCTGGAGATGGAAACCTTGCAGGAAAATGATCTGGTGCTAAGAGGACAGTGTTTCCATCTGAATGTCCGGACAGAGGCAGAAAGCACTTATACGCCACTGTCCAAATATTTAGAAGACTTGGCTCTGAGCCCTACAATGATTTTAACCCTTTGTTTGCTTTTATTTCAGATTGACAAACAGCAGTTTGAGGAGACGGTGCGGACACTCAATAATCTTTATGCTGAGGCTGAGAAACTGGGAAGTCAGTCTTATATTGAAGGTTGTCTGGCCTGTCTCACTGCATACACTGTCTTCCTATGTATGGAGACTCACTATGAGAAGGTGAGAGACTTTCTGTTGTAGATGCATGCTGAGGTAATGAAGTATTGAACTTGTTTAGCTGTTGATGGTTGTCTTGACATAAACCCTTTCTTTACTACCCATTTCTCACAGTAGCTACTTCTTTATTGAGTTCTATATAATAGAATAGAAAATAATGTTTTTATTGATCCTACAATGGGGATATTCACTTGTTAAAGCTGCTCACAGTGACATTAAGGAACATATTAAAGTATTATAGTGACAGAGGAAATGTGCAATAAGGATGTGCATTTTGAAAAGAAAGAGAAAGAAGGAAAAATGTGCAAAGAAAAACAAAACGAAATGATACAGTGTACTACTTGGTTTGTGACCATCAGTTGCACTTGCATTTTAAAGTGCACTGTAGCATTCAATTAATCATCTTCCTAAGGAATAGATGATTTTTGTAAATCTTCGGGCAGAACTTAAATATATTAAATTCATTATACGGTCGACTATATCACAAATAATGCTGTATCTAACAGACCGTTGCCATTTTGCACACCAAAATAGCCATACCAATCTCTCCTAGCATATAACCAATAAATGAAACACTTGTAGCCATTTCTACTTCCAGGGAAGTCTTCAAAACATGGCTATAAGTATAACCCAGGGCTGTTGCTGTTCGTATCACTTGTCATGTCCTTATCGTGCATGCATTTAGCATTTCAGTATTTCTGACATCATCTGTTCAAATGTCACTGAACTCATAAAGGTATCACATTTTTGGCCCAACTCAAACGAACAATCATCATCTCCAGTGAAACACATCTGTGACTGGTACACAAAAGCTGAAGTCATTCTCTCTGATACTTGCCTTTGTATACTAGGAAATTACAATGTCTGAAATAACTGCAGTAAGACAACACCGCTCATGAGCATTTTTGAATCCTCAATAATAATGGTCACAAATATTTAGTATTGTGTCATATGACCAATTTATGTGAGCAACAGGACATTTATTGGTGGTGGCATATTTGCCAAAGGTCACAAGGGTTTTGAAAATGTTTAAGGGGACCTATTGTGGTTTTCCTCACTGTTATGGTGTAGAAGTATCACAAATAAGCTGGTTGAAACCGCATAAAATGACTGAAACACATTTTTGAGTTATTTTACAAAAACGGTGGCAGCTTCAGCAGGAGCAGCAAAACGTGCGGGTTGCAACACAAGCAATTTGTGATGTAACAAATTGCTCGTGGGTGTGTGTGTCTGCACTAGATGTCAATCAAACAGAGGCACTCTCCAACCTAACTATACGGCTCGAGGGGGCACATGATTTCGCAATGCATTGTCTTCCGCGGGCGCAATTTTAGCAGGCTACAGGCTTTGTTTACTTTGCTGAGTTAGATACTGTGCTGCAGAGACAGAGGTACAAACACAGGGATAATTGAACCGAACAAAGCATAAAGGTGATGGAACGTACTGAGACAAGCTGGACCCTGTTCCAAAGGCTCAGTATCTCCAAAAAATGGGCGACTGACTGGACAAGAGATTTAAATTACCTGAGCTGAGTTTGTCCTCTATATCATCAATGCGGTTATTATACCGGCTCATGGACTAACGAATGTTCCGTGTTAAAGAGCAGACCGTCGTCTTTACGAGGTAAACAACATGCTTTTACCTCAGTGTCCTACGGTGCTGCTTGTTTGCTTGCTTTTGACTAACATATGTTGGTGTCTGCTGGACACATTTGTTTCAAACAAACTATATTTTAAGCCTGGAATCCACTCTGAGAACGCCACTCCAACCGTGTTGGATAAACATGTTCGGTAAGATAATGCATTTGGAGTGCATGATTTCAGTAAAGACTAGGGGTGTAACAATATATCGTGCCACTATATTTGGGCCACTACAAGCAACTATATGATCAAACTGTACCTTGAAGTGTTTATGTTTTGCAGTGAACGCTACTGGCTGAGAGCTGCCTGTGAGTTTGAAGCTTGCTTGCTTAGAAGGCAGGACTAACCGACATTTATAGCCAATCTGGGATTGCCCTTAAATAGGCACAATAGGTCCCCTTTAAATAAGTTTCTTGGGCCACTACAAGCAACTAGTTTGTTAAGTTCATCTGTTGATCTCATATTTCTCTAATGAAGTTATCCAAAAAGTAATTTGCTGAAGCAACTTAATATCGATTAGATTGAATAAAGATGCTCTGTGTTGTTTTGGCTGGTGCTTGTAGACTCATTTCTAACACAGTGCATAAATGACACTGGAGATGATTGATGTACCCTTGTACTGTAAGAAGTTACGTTGTTGCTGAGTGGAATCTTCAGCTTGGCTATAAATCAAAAGTTTATTGCCTCTGTTAGAACAAGCAAATGAATAAGATTTAGAGTCAACTCAAATACCTTTTGGCCCAGTCCATATGGAATGTAAATGGATCCGTATGTCAGTGAGGTTTTTCTGTCATATATTCTTCCTTTACTAAGCAGAACTGAACAGGGATCAAACAAGATTTGGCTTAGTTTGGGCTTCATGGGCTCTCGTGAGGTCATGTGATTTATATTGACTGGTCATTAGCAGAGTCAAAATGGCGTCTGTTTCACAGAGCTGGAACTGTATCCTCTGGCCCCCTACATGTACTAAGCCAGACAGATTTGCCTGATTCACTCAATGTAGCTGCAATTACTTCTGCATGAGAGGACAAGCTCAGGGTTTAAATTAAAATCAAATTTGGACTTATTGGATTTAACTTTACATACATTAAAGCAGCCCCCTCAAACATGTATTTAATTTGAATTCAGTGTGCAGAATTTGCTAGAGGTCTGACATTCAGACGTTTCCCACTCTTAATCATTATTTAGCCTAATGGACTCATTTATAGAAGGTTGTGAACTCTCAGATATTCTTAACAGCTATGAGTTTAAAGGAAACGTGTATACCATGTGGTATTAGAACCATGTACAACACAGATGTAAAACACAAAAGAATAATTTGTTCCAAAAAGCTAAGGCTATAGATGTCAAGATATCTTTGTTCATCTTGTGCCTTGCTCTCGCCATATTGGAGCAACAATTTGGTAACTGACCGCAGTTACCAAAGTGTTAGTGTTTCCCCAGGTTTACAGCCTTGTGGGGGTTTGATGTGACATGTTCTTCCAACCCGTGCTCTCTGCTCGCTCACTCGTGTGCGCGCATGTGTCTGTGCACACACGCGCCAGCCTGTGTGCCCGCACATTGATATGAGACTCCACTGTGAGTGACACAGAGAGAGAGGAGAACTGCATCCGCGCAACCATGTAGAGACAGAAATGACATGCTAACGTGTAAATAAGATAAGTAACGTAAGGTTTTGTAGTTTGTTTAATGAAAGAACACAGTGTAGACCTGTTTCAAAGGAAATATGAAGTCAAATGATGTCTGTTGTGATCTGGCGCTGTATAGAAAATAAAATCAAACAAAATTGACTTGATCTTCTGGGGGAGGTGGGATTGAATGGTTGGGGAAACACTGTGTTATTGATTTAGTATCTCATAATCACATAGCCAGACTAACGCAGCCTTTTGGATTTCAAACATTGGTCAATATGATATTTTAATATTATAGGTATTTAGTAACGCTTCGGTAATGGGACTTTGACATATGTTCAGAGACGTCAGCTTGTGTTAGTATTTCTTTGTGAGTATCACTGCTAATATTCAGACCACAGTGTTAATAGATATTATCTTGAAACATTTCAAATGCGAATTTAATCTGACATTTAATATGCCAGTCATTGTCCAATGCACATTTGTCTGGAAAAGTTGTGTTGCTATGTGCTAATGTGAGTCTTGTTTGCATTTTGATGAGTTGAAGAGTTAGAATAAACCCTCAGAATGTATCACTGCCCTGTTTTCATCACTAGTCTGGTTTAAGCACGTGAAAGAAAGGGTTTGAATGTTGCTGCACACCACTATATATCCATGATGAGGGATTAACTTCCTTTATTTTAAACATTCTCATTGAAAATGTCCACTGAAATGCCAAGTTGTGAAATGATATCTGAAACTGTGGCTGGTTTTACTTTGTAGGTTTTGAAGAAGATCGCAAAGTACATTCAGGAGCAGAATGACAAGATCTATGCACCACGAGGACTCCTGCTCACCGACCCCATCGAGAGAGGCCTGCGAGTCGTATCCTTCACACTGTCAGACTCTACTGTAAAAAGAAAATACATTTTCTTATCCTCTCTCTCAGGTGCTGATATTCTTCAGACTTTATGGATACATTCAATGAAGCTGTGCATAAAAACTACAGTGTGAGTCCTCAATATTTATGCTGTTCACCATAATGACAGTAAAAGCAGTAATAGTAAATTGAAAGCATAAACTCAGAAACCCAACAAGTATGTTAGAGTAAAGAACAATCATGTTGTGCAAGAGTTGTCCTGTTGAGAAGAGCATGATGATTAATAGAACATTTTAGCAATTCTAACTTGTTAGTCATTCCCTAAGACCCGGAAATGTGAGCATAATCACACCACAGTTTTTAAGTAGAACAAGGAGCTCACACAAGGTCCAAAAAGAAGTAGTGATTTACAGGCATCCTCCCCCCACCGTGTGTCTGCCTGTAACCGCTGGATGAAAATGGAAAGCAGCAGTTTGGGGAGCTTACAGGAAATCCAGCACTGTGAAGGGATGCCCTGTAAAAACACAAGATAAAAGTCACTATGTAATCCATAGCATCTGCATGAAATCAGCAGGCGCACCAACATCCTGGTCTAAGCAGCCTGTGTGTGGGGTGACTCATCCTCCAAATTAATTGCAACTGGGCGCCAATAGAAGATTAAATATAAGAAAATATGTCAGAGCTTTGTTTACCGCTCTTTCCTACAGTTTGATAGAAATGACACTGATGTGGATTATTATTCAGGATGTGTCTTTGACTTCAGCAGTTGAGCTGCAAGAGATTGATTGGACTGAAAACATAATAGTGCATCTGTGATTGTGTGATGTGATTTGGATCAGAGTGGAAAACCACCAAGCTCCTCTCATTGTTTTCAAGGTGCAGTGTGTAAGATTTGGTGACATCTAAAGGTGAAGTTGAATGTTGTATCCTTCACCTCACCCACACCTCTCTGAACATGCAGGAGAACCTAAAAACACAAACGTTTTAGTATGTCCACTCTGGGCTACTGTACAAACATGGCGGCCTCAGTAGAGAGGACTCCCTCCTCATTTAAACATACTTTAATGGGCTAATTTAAGGGTAATGGGGAAAAAAGATTTAGGTGATTATATATTCATGAAAATGTCAATATATAATGGTTTTGTAATATCTTTAGAATTGACTAAAATTACCAATATCGTACACACTGCGCCTTTTAAAATGAAGCTGCTCTTGCAATCTCGTTTCACACTCAAATCTCCGTTCAGTCTGTGACATATAGGTGAAATTATAAAATTTTAAGCATACACCAGATTGTATTAATTGTTAACTTTGAATGAGCCCTTTATTTTTTCATCACAAGGGCCCTTCCTATGTAGGCTGCCACGTTGCACCACCATGTTTTCTAGCATAGACAAATTAAACACCTTCTCAGGTTTAAGAAAAACTTACGCCACTATTGATTCTCCCCCATGCTCAGAGTATTCGGGTGCAATGTCAGTAGTAAATTATTAGTACATTTTCACATACTTTATTATACTCTATGTAAATCTTCACCCACTCACAACGTTTCCATAAGAAATTGATACAATAATTTCAATTGTTGAACTTGGTATTTACGGTCATCATGACTTTGCCATGGCCATAATCAGTTTTACTTCAGCGCTCTTTATTTCACCAGCGTTCACAGACGCACATATTTTCTTTTCATTATTTTTACCCCAAAGTCCAGCCCAAATGAATTAAACTGAAATTATTAGTAGCTTAAGCTTATACATACACCTTTCTATATGCACCAGTTCTTTCAGTACACTTTGCTCTCTGATGTACAACACCTGACTTTTTCCACATTTATCTAAAAAAACTGTTTCCTCTTCCGTGGAATAATTTTAAAATCTGCTGTAATTGCTACAGGATCATTACAATTTGTTTTTTTCTAACGTCAAAAGTGAGGAGAATTTTTCATTTCATTAACTGTAAAATGAACCCACCCTTGCTGCAGACGGTTTCACTTGACTGAATCCTGTTCAGATTGAGGTCACCATCTTTGAGGACAGAAGCCTGACAAGATAAAAGCTCCCATGGTGAGTCTCAGAATCAAACACTTCCTGTATAAGAAAGTTTTACACAATAGCTGAACAGACGTGATATAGAATGATTAGATATTAAATTATGAAATCCATTTTATTTGGTTTTTTTTCTGAAAGTTCTTATGTCAAAGAGCATGAATGAACAAATGTTTTTCTTTTCATATGCTCATTTTATCTGCAAGTCAAATTCATTTTTTGCTTTCCTCAGAGGAGGGTCATTTCATTACACATTTAAAGGACAATTCAGCGCTCTTTTTGATTTAACACAGCTCATCATTCAGTGTTATGTCCCTTACAGCACCTAAAGCTTTAGCCAAATTTTGTTCACTGTCTAGAACACGAAGCACACACACATACACACACACACAAACACAGCCTCGCAACAGAGCTCAAAAAGTGATTATATGTCATGTGCAACATTCACAGCAGTTAAATGCAATAAATTGACCGTAGTCAAACAATTTTGACATTTTAGTGAAAATGTTGTATTTATCTGTTTTAGGTGGTTGTTACCTAGTCAGGTCATATAGCCCCAAAGTGAAAAGTTTAGCTGTGGCTGCACCCAAACCAGGCAGGGTCTGCCTCTCCTGCTCAACAACACTAGTAGGACTTTGTGTACGCACATCCAGAAGATTAAAGTAATTAACCCTGGTCTCTTTAATTTTAAACATTTCTTTTTATGTTTGAATGATTTCCTTTAAACCGTGGATGATTTCATTTCATTATATGTCTTGGTGTTATTGTTTTGTTTATTATTTGTGAAGATATTTTCCACTAATTGAATCTTATCTTTCTCCATCTGTAATGATTGATGGTAGTTTTTCCTGAGCCTTGCTAAGGGTCTAAGGACAGAGGATGTTACCCACCCTGTGAACCCCTGTGAGACAAACTGTGATTTGTAAATGCGGGCTATATAGATAAACTTTGATTTGATTTGATTTACACTGACAACTAAACTTAAAGTATTATTGAAATATATAATTGAATTGAAAGTAATGCTTCTCTTACACTGTGTAGTGAACTCAGGATATTCAGACCCACTGTTGACTGCAAGGCAAGCAACTATATACATTAGCTGAGATAATTGTAGGCACTTCGCTTGTTTTGAGGTAAGGGTTCTAGTGTTGATTGTTTATGAGGGTCATAATGCGAGCTAAATATCCATTGTGTCCCTCTGTCCTAAACAAATAGACCAGGTATCTAAACTGGTGAAATGTCTCCAATGCTCTTGGGCAGACAGGACAGGACAGGAAGTCCTGCGAGCTGAAATGTTTTGCTCAGCTTGTTTTGAGCCGATAACTCAATATCCAGACAATCAGTTGACCAAAATTCTTCACGTGGTCAAAGGTTGAAGTTGTATGGTGACAAGGTCGTAAACAGTGATGGTTGGCTGGAAACCTTTTACTGTGCAGCTGTCTGTCTGAGACCCAGGACGTTTGGAAAACCATGAGGAAAGCAGGTTATCTATCACATTCCCTGACCTGTGTCTGTCAGCATGTTGGTCTGCAAGTTGCTTTGCCAAGTTAGACATGATGGCTCCAATGGTCTGCCTGGGCTTTAAACATCTTTTAAAGATGAGCTGTGTGGCCTACGTGGTCTCACCCCAATTGTCTGCTGTGTCAGGGAAAATACGTCCGTATTTCACTTAGCAACAAAGCAAGATTTAGAGGTCATGAGCAATCATAACCCTTTGTATTGTTGGTATGACCACTGTGCCTACAGGGAGAGACACAGCTCCATACAACTGCTCACGTCAATGGAACTCTGGGGAAATATGATCAGAACAATCTTTATTCTTATATTACAAATGTGGTATTGCAACACTTTGTGATATTGATGTACCAGGAAACCCCAACATCTAGTGTACAAGTTTCAAACAGAAGATTACAGAGAGCTGCAGGTTCAGCCACATTTTTCAGCACAAACATTTGATTTCAAAATGGTTTTAAGTTTCTCAAAATGTGAAACCGACAATAAGAAGCAACAAGCTGATGTCCAAGCATCAGCTTGTTTTCTGTGGCCAACATAGGTTCAAGGGTGTGGCTCTATTGAATCCTGTTCACTTCTGCTCTGTGCCACATCAGCTCAATTCCACTGCAGCTCTCTATGTCAGTGGTGGTTGGTGGTTTGTCAAACTCTTGCAGTTTTGCTTTTATCTTTGCTCTCGACTGCAAATCCAGGGAGCATTCCCTGCAAAGGCTTTGCATTCAGTGACAGCATTTTGATTTAGGTAGGACAGTGCCAAGAGGGAATGAGGGGGCACTTTACGTATATAATCACATTGCAGAAAACTCTGGCTCCAGGTTTGTTGCCTTGAAGAGACGAGACAAATCATAGAAGCCTAGTTTCAACCATAGACGTATGTAAAGATGGACGTAGCATCCATGATGTCACCTGTTGGTTTCTGTGTGTCTTTGAAGCAAATTGTTGGCGAGTCACTTGTCGCCATCTTTGTCGAATCGTAACTCCTCCCACTTCCCAGTTCATTCAAAAACGGGCTAAGAAGTGGAACACACACGGAGCTGTGGGTGGGCTCATTGTACTGCCGCATCACCTGCAGTACGTGCCAGGACGGCCCAGCTGTTAGTCAAGAAGCCACACCCTCAAATATGCACAATTTCAAACCTCAATAGAATAATTATAAGCACTTTTTTTAAACCCCCCCCCCTGTACAGTTGTCACAGGAAAAAATTTGACTGATTGAGACCAAAACCGAAGTGTGTACCAGACTTTAAACATGTTTCATTCACCTCTGAAGTTGACCATTTTAACATAGGTGTCTATGGAGATTTGCTCCCTTTTGGAGTCAGCCCCCAGTGGCCAATCTATGAACTGTAAGTTATTTCACTTCTATTGTGCTTTATCCATCTGCACCAGAGGTTGCCCCTCGATTTCAACCAGTGTTCAGAGATTAGAGTGTTACTGTCATACCTATTGACCATAAACAACCATAACAAAATGTCTCTGCGTGCAGTCACAGTGCGTGGTTGTTGCTCTGCTCACACATCAGGCGAGTACAGTATCTAACATTCCACAAACACTGCACAAAGGTTTAGTTACCTACTCGGCAGTTATAAAGGCATCTCTGAGTTGGTTTTTAATCTCCAAAACGAAGCGTGACTGGAATCCATTGTTGTTGTTTACCCCAACATTGGTCACTGCTTTGCTCTTCTCTGTCATGTGGACATGGCTCTTTTCAAAAACAGCAGAGAGTGGTTGTGTGCAGGATCATTTACCCTGCTAACAAACAAACAAACAGGCCCACTGTTTCTTCTTTGTTGTTCTACACAAGCCTGGCACATGTCCAATAATTTCTGGTCAGAACAAGACATCAATACACAGCTAACTTTTCAGTCAGACTCACTGTAAAAATCAGAGCCCACTTGAGGTCCATGAGTGCTCCCAAATGGCTTTCACCACAATCTGACCATGTGTCTTGGTTGATGGCTTTCCACGCCAGCTGTGTTAAGTAGCGGAGCTGCAGTATACTTCCTGGTATGACCACTGCATTTCCTTTAATCAAATGCATCCGTATACATTGTATACGTTTCCCCTATAGAAATGCTGTTGCATGAAGCTGCACACATTTTGGTCCCTCAATAAAAGTTAGTCTGTTGACTATATAATAAAACTATTGACTCAGTCAACAGGAAATGCTTGCTGAGGCTTTATCTTTGAAACTTGTACAAGACCTCATGTATGTGTCCATGATGGTGATGGTCATTTTTGTAAAAAGAAAAAATATTTTAGTGGATGCACTAAAACCTTTTTGAGTTTTAATGACAACTGAAGTCTACCATAGGTTCCCCTGTATGTTCAGGAGGGTGAGGGTGAGGTGAAGGATACAACACGCAACTTCACCTCTAGACTTCACCTCACCAAATCTTACACACTGCACCTTTAAACTGTGCTGAGAAGTGAGTGAACTGCAGCCAGTGTGAGGGAGAGACAGAGTCACTCCAGTGAGTGAGTAGTAAGAAATTGTATATCGACTGTTGAAAAACCATGAAGCAATACATTGAGGTCAAAACTTGTATTTATAATTGCATCATTTTGTATCCCTTGAACCCACATGTTTCACTTTGCTATGGGTGTTTCCAGTCTTCAGCTTGTCCTGTTGTGGAGTTTCAGAGGAAACAACAGCCCATTGAGATCAAATCCTCCAGAACATTGATGATTTAAATGTCAGGGTCTGTCTGTTGTTAAAAATGGAAAAAAAAAATCTGGGAAAAGTTCTTCCAAGGAAAATAATTCTTCCTCATTGACTTCTCTGTGAAATTGTTTCCATTAACAGTGTTAGTTAGCACTTTTCCTTGCATGTCACATATGAATGACAGCAGCCCACAACATAGTTTGAATAATAAACCAGTCTGAGATGACAGCCCAGTATGATCGTCTACCACAGATGTCTTTCATATACAGTATCTGCAGATCTTTTGCCTTGGCAGATGCCTTTTTGTTTTTGACTCAAAAGCACATCTCATCCCATAAATTCTTTCAATCTGTGGTACAGTAAATCCCTTCCTTTTCTCTTGTGCTTAGAAAAAAAGAAAAGAAAAAAACAGGGAAACTCATTTCATGTTGTCATCCTTCAGATGAGTTACTCCCAAATCATACTGAAAAGTACTTTGTATAGATGCTGGAGCAAATCCAGTCTGCACTGCAGTGTTACCATCACCATCACGCAGAGTCAGACGTGCCCCATAAATATCTGACACATGGGGAATGTTGTGTTTGGCAACATTTGTGACTCCGTTGATCCCTGCGAATGGATAAACCATTGCCCCACTACCACACTGATGTAGGGACAGGGACTAATCTCCTCATCTGAAATTCCTGCTGAGAGCTTCAGTGCATGTACACGACCTGTGGAGGAATGTAAACCCAGCTCTTTTATAAGTAGCTGTTGAGAGAGGAGAGCACTGGAGCTCTGCCATGGTCAAAGACACAGTAAACCAGAGTCAGCAAACAGACGGTGCACACACACACACACACACACACACACACACACACACACAACCATCCTACTTTGCGATTTTGCCTCCTAATCCTGCTGCAGTTCTTCTCATCTGTCTCCTTTACACTCACACTGAAGCATCACTGTATGAGACCTGTATTTTTTATTAGTCTTGAATTAAAAGTTGCTTTGTGCAGAACCAGTCAGTGTGGAACAGAGTGGAACATCTATTTGGATATTGGATTTCATTTGTTACTGGGTTTATTCATCAGCTGCCTAGAGATGGGATAAACATGGACATTATTATAAATTCATTCTCTGTCAACTGAAAGTTTTGGTGCTGGGCTGGAAGTAACATTAGGAAAATAGATGGTTGAATAATGGCGGTTTACTTGTTTACAGTGAATCTAAATAAATGGATTGAATTTATTCTCTGTTCATCACATCAGTTTAAATCTCATGTGCTTTTCAAGATGTGTGTGAAACATCAGTTTTAAAATATGCTTTGGAGCTTCATCTGTACTTTAAGGAATTCCTTCCAAATTTTACATGAGTCTGTGGAGACATGAATGTTGATGATGGCCATTGTAAAGCAGTAAATCTAATTTTGGCTTAAGGGTCAAAATATTGACGTATTATTTCTCTCCCATTGCCTCCATTTTAAAGAAGTGTTAGAGCATCAACCATCTATCAAATCCTTCTGTTCCATCCCATCCTCGCTCCTCGCCCACAGCGCCTGGACATTGCAGAATTTCTTGTATTTGGCAGCAAGCCTCCGAGGTGAAGGATATAACTGTGAGATGGATCAACCTCCTGTGGGGGCCACACAACATCTGACTGCTGAGCATTCATTCTGAGGCAGAGGCGCCAAGCCCGTGTCCCAGCATCATGTCCAATACAGGCTCTGGTCCCGATAAGCTGTCCCCTGGCTCTCAGCAGAGACTTGTACATTAGCCTGCTTAGTATTTGGTGTCAGTCAGGGATTATGGACAAGGTCAACCTTGGTTTGTTGCTCTTGTCGTTATCTGAAGTGAGTTTCTTCCCACCAGTCAGGAATATTTTTATAGGCTGAACAACCAGACATTATTCTCTGGAATTGCCACTTTTAAGACTTTCAATAAAGCATTTCTGTTGCTCTTTGCTCAACACACAGTATTTTATCATTTTCTTCTTAACTACTGTGCCCATCAGTGCTGCTCCAACTGTTGATAACAAGCAATACCAAGCTAAATTTGTTATATACGGTACTGTATATTTACTATACTATAAAATACTGTATATGTGTATGTGTGTATACAGTATATAGCTATACGTTTCAAAGGAAATGGTGATATTGAAATTCTGAAATTCGTGAAGTCTCAGTTGAACTTTAAGTTGAGGATTCATTTAAAAAGTAAGAGTTTAAAGGTACAATGTGAAGGATTTAGAGGATTTCACTTTGCATTTATACACACCAGACCCTTCCTACCATGTAGGAGAGCCGTCAGTCAGTATCAGAGCTCAAAAGATTTAAACACATGGTTGTGCATCATGGCAGACTGCATTGAGAGGTCCTGCTCATTTTAATATATTTAATCAAAGGTGCAGTGTGTAAGATTTGGTGACATCTAGAGATGAAGTTGCATGTTGTATCCATCACCTCACCCTCACCCTTCTGAACATGCAGGAGAACCTATGGTAGACTTCAGTTGTCAATACAACTCAACTTGTGTTTAGTATGTCGACTCTGGACTACTGTAAAAGCATGGCGGCCTCCGTAGAGAGGATCCGCTCCTCATGTAAATATATATTCCCATTCCCATTACCCTCATTTAAGGGTAATGGGAACAAAAAATCATTTAGGTGATTGTGACATTTTCAGCACGTAATTGTTTGTAATATTCTTTTCTACCGATAGAAGTGACAACAATGACCAAAATCTTACACACTGCACACCTTAAGGTCAATTTAGCTTCCAAACTCTATATAAAAGTCTATGCAAAGTGTAAATACCTTCACAGCAGAACCATAGCCATCTCTGGGTCAGTCTCAAGCTCTCTCATTGGCTAAATGTGGTCCAGAAATGGACTCGGGTCTGACCCCAGTGTGGGCCACTTCCTGATTGGACAGATATAGTGAGTAATCCACACTGTGCCTGAGCTGCTAGAGGCAGTGACAATAAAGATCTTACTTGGGAATGTGCACATACACTACTTATGCAGATATTAAAGGTGCTGTGTATAAGGTGGTCACATCTATTGGTGAAGTTGCATGTTGTATCCAGTACCTCACCCTTTCGCTTTGAACTTGCAGGAGAACCTATGGTAGACTTCAGTTGTCATTAAAGCTCAAAAGATGTTTGATACATCCACTCTGGCCTATAGTAAGATCATGGCGGTCCTATCGGGAGGACACACTGAGGCCTGATGCAAACATATATTTAACGGCTCATTTTAGGGCCACGTAGTGGCAAGTTATACCTTGAGGTGATTGTACATTTTATAAAAATATGAGATAATTGTTACTCTAGTCCAGTGGCCCGCAGGCTGCATCGCCTGTTTGTGGCCCCCTAACTGTTATTCCGTCACTATGTGTTTTGGTTGGGTCAGCACGTGTATACTAGGGGTGGGCATATCGATCTGGTGAATTTCGGTATCAGATCAATACTAGTGTGTTGAGATCGATACTTTTGTAGCAGTTTCTCTTCTATACGTAGAGCAAATCACTAAAATTTCCTCACAGAGTCCATGCGAGCGCAGTGTTTCTCCAAGTCTGTCTGTGCAAACAGCATGTCTCTCTCTCTCTCTCTCTCTCTCTCTCTCTCTCTCCCTCTCTCTCTCTCTCTCTCCCCCCCTCTCTCCCTCTCCCTCTCCCTCTCCTCACTCGGGCACACTTTGCCTCCTCCCTGCTTTGCTGGAGAGCAGCGCAGAGCACTGACAGCAGCCCGTAATGGCGCAGAGAAAGAGAGGAGCTGTGTGAACTTTATTCACTGCAGCTGTTAGGGACACTGCCACATGTGGTGTGTGCCAGAAAGCCATTCGCCACTGTGGTAACACCACCAATTTACACAAACATATTAAAGTAGCTCACCCACAAGAGACAACTCCAAGCAGCAAAAAAAAGTTGAGGAAGGAGGAGGAGGGAGACCCCCAAACCCAAACCAGACCCCCGACACAGATACAGAGGTCTCTGACAGGTCTCTATCCAGGTAATACCCAGCATTAAGCAATGTTTTTCACAGTGTAACTGGTGATCAGAGAGGCAATTTTAGCAGACTGATTTATATATTATCATGAATTCAGCCAGTTGAAAAAGATCTTAATTGAACACCAGTGTGTCCGCCTGACCATCACACCATTTGAGCCAAAGTTCAAAGCATTGGCAACCGACACAAGACGCTATTTCTCTCATTAAAGGGGACCTACTGTGTCCATTTAAGGGGCTCTCTAATTGTTCTGTAGCCTCTATTATGATGATAAACAGTATTTATATTCTCAGAAACGCTTTTTTTTTTAAACAAGCGCTTTTAAAAGTCAGGCATTCCTTATAAGGGTGAAACGCAGGGTTTTGCCTCTCCCCCCACCCTCCTGAACTGTCATTATCTCCTGATTGGCTGATCGGTTGACAATCCCAGATTGGCTGAAAATGTAGGCTAGTCCCGCCTTCTAAACAAGCAAGTTTCATTCTCACAGCAGCTCTCAGCCGGCAGGCTGCACTGCAAAACATAAACACTGCAAGGAGAAGTAACCGAGTTCAAAACGTGAACATAAGAGTAGGTCCATGTTCGAGCCAGACTGGCCTTTGAACCGTACAATCACACTGAAATGATTACAGATAGAGATATTAGACCGCTTGGTTCAAAGTCCCACTGTGCTATGACATGTTAGCCTGAGTTAGCCATGAGGCTAACGGATGCAGGGCATTAGGAACAGTGTTGTTTCCTGAACACGGGAACAGTTATTGGATCAAAACTACGGTTGAAGCTTGTCCACTACATTACAGGGAGTCTAACGAGCCATCAACTGTACTTTGACATCCTTCCTTTGAGGAAGTATTGAACTGAGAAGTCTGAATCTGTGATTCTGTTGCTTTCTTTACCGGCGTCGCGCACTCTTAACTCATTAACATAGCGAACATGTTTATCCGACATGGTTGGAGTGGTGTTCTCAGAGTGGATTCCAGGCTTAAAATATAGTTTGTCTGAAACATATAACATATGTTAGTCAAAAGCAATCAAACAAGCAGCACCGGGACACAGTGAGGTAAAACCGTGTTGTTTACCTCGGAAATGATGATGGTCTTCTCTTTAACACGGAATAGGTCTTGCACCAATCCAAAGTTTGTTTGACGATATAGAGGACAAGCTCAGCTCAGGTCATTTAAATCTCTTGTCCAGTGTCCGTGCTCGTATGGATCAATTCCACCGATTTTTACTCATTTTTTGGAGATACCAAGACAAGCTGGACCCTGTTCCGAAGGCTCGGTCCATCGCTTTTATGTTCTGTACCGTCAATTCATCCCTGTTTGTCCTGTTTTCTTTGCATTACTGTGTCTAACTCAGCTATGACAACAAACTACAACAATGGCGCCGGTGGCCCACAATGCACTACGAGATCACGTGCCCTTTTGAGACGCATAGTTGGGTTGGAGAGTGCCGCTGTTTGATTGACATCCTCTAGTGCAGACACACACACCCACCCACTTTGGTGACGTCACCAACGGCTCTGTGTTGCAAAGCACACCTTTGACTTCTCCTGCTGAAGCTGCCTCCGTTTTTGTTCAATTACTCAATTTTATACGGTTTTGATCATCTTATTAGTGATACTTCAACACCATAACAGTGTATTTAACTCCAAAAGTGAGGAAAACCACAATAGGTCCCCTTTAAGCAGTGTTTGACACTGACACACTTTGAATGTAAAATTGTTTTTCATTCCACTTTGATTCCTGAGATCTTGAAATATTTGTTACCAAAGGAATCTATGGAGGTGTTGATTTTTTAGTTAAACTGAAAGGGACATTTGGTTTGATTTTAGCATGTTAGTTTTGGAATTCCAGAGATGCTTGATCCACCTTAGGACAGAATCCAGAACATTTTTTCCGTTTTTCTTGTGGCTTTGTGTTTATATCTAAAAAGAAAAGTGTTCTGAACCCTCTCCAGATATATTCGTTTAGGATTCATGACAGGGGTCATGTTTTGTTTTATTCAACTATTTATTTTGATTTATGTCAAAATGGAAATTGCATTTCATTTTGGTTCGTATTTTTGTTCATGTTTTGAATGAAAGTCATATTTTGTTTTTAATATTACAGTATTATCTCATATGGCCTAACCGACCTCAATAAGTGGACCTTTGACTCATTTAAAAAATCCTTTGTGGCCCTTTAAGATTTGAATTTGAGTACCCCTGCCCTAGCCCCTACAAGAAGTAGTGATCAAAATTGACCGAAAAACGTACACACAGTGCCTTTTAAATGGAGCAGCTGATGGTGTGAGTGGACGTCTACACCCCAGTCTCTCTTCACCAACATCATTCATCCCTGTGTCTGCTGCCTTCAGACTGGTGTTGCTCCTTCTTATCTTAGTAATGAGTCATTGACCCTGTGATGAGAAGTGATGTGTGTTATGAAAAGGCTGATGTGTGCCGTATGTCCTCCTGACTGAATGTCACTCTTTGCGTTTGTGTAGCTGCAGCTGAGCGGAGCTGCCGTGCAGCCCCACCTCTCGCCTCCTGGAGGACCACCCAGTCCCGCACCCTTAATACTGCGTCTCCACAATCTGTCCCTCTCCACTTCCTGTCCCATGCATGTCTGGTTGAGAGTCTGCTTTTCCTACCTGACAGTTATTCAAACATGATTTTGTCACTAATTGAGATGTCTGTGTATTTTTAATAAAGTTTAAAGTCTGTAGTATTTAGTCTAAAGGTAAAGAATGCGCAAATCTGACACTATTCTTTTGAGTTTATTTTGGAGTGAAATTCTTTTGATCTTTAGTACTTGTGGAAATATGAACTTTCTGAATAATGACGCCAACACACAGTGTAACTTATTTTTATGAAGATTTACACAACTCGCCCTCTAACATGCTTTCCCTGATTGTCTTGGCTGAACTCATTCATCCAAGTGACAATGAACTCGGTGTATCTGATTGTTTGCATGTGCAGCATGTCACAGTTTATTTGTTTTTATTCTAATTCATGTCTTTTCTCACGGGTGCTGCCGAGCAGATCACCTCTCCTGCATGTACCCTTCATAGGGTTTGACTCTGAACGCCATCCAACTTTGAACATTCCAGTCAAACCTACTCCGATTTAAATATCCATGAAAGGACAAACATGTTAGTTGCTCTGTATTTAGCATGTACTATTGTGAATGCCTCTCCAGCTCATTTTTATCTAAACTGTGCCATGCATTGTGTTTTAGTGACTACTGTCGATTGACTCATGTCTAATAAGCATTAACTGTATGTATTCATATATGACTGATGTTGCCTTTGACTGTATAGAAAGTGCTCTTGTTAGTTGACAGTGCCTGAATGTTGCCTCTGTGTCAGTTTGAACGTTTGTCTGCAGCCTGGTTCAACAAGATACCAGGGTTTACAGTTTTATTCAGGTGGCATCGTGGTGGTTAAATATTTAGCACAAATGTTTTGCATCATTTTACATGATGCTGAGTTTCTATTATTGATGAGCTCTTTCCACGGTTTGTATGGACAGAGAAGTACGGACCTCAACATGTCGGAAGTTGTGTCACATTAGCTTGATATTAGTCTTCACCCCCTGTGTTTGTAACATCAGAGGAGTGGACTGTGAAACATCATAAGGCAGGAGTCAGTGTTGAACACACATCTGAAACATAATTATGTATTGATAGTAGCTCTCTCTTAAAGCCATCAAAAAAAACTTTGCTAACTGTCCATGAACTTAAAGGTGCAGTTTATAAGATTTGGTGACCTCTAGAGGTGAAGTTGCATGTTGTATCCATCACCTCACCCTTCTAATCATGCAGTAGAACCTATGGTAGACTTCAGTTGTCAATAGAATTTAAATGATATTTAGTATGTCCACTCTGGGCTACTGTCAAATACATGGCCGCCCATGTAGAGAGGACCCGCTCCTCGTGTAAATATACATTAATGGGTTTAAGGGTAATAGAAAAAACAAAACGTAGGTGATTAGAAATTCCATGTCAGTATATCATTGTTTTTTAATATCTTACACACTGCACCTTTAATTGGTAATGACATGTCATACTTTTTATCCTTGAAGAATTCTTTGTGATTGAAAAGGAAAAAAATGAGAGGCTTTGAATAAAACATCAGCTTGGTGTGAAGATGTATCAGTAACCGACGGTTTGGAGCCCTTTCAAAGTAAAAGTTCATTTTGTTTGTAAAAAGGCTTTTATCATTATCAAAAGACAGGAAGTTATGAGGCTCCCTGCTTCAGGTAGTTCTTTTTCATCTATGACTATAACCCTCCTCTGTAAAGTAGTATAGTGAAGAATGGATATAAAATTCAAAATGAAGCTGTCCTATTAGCTTTAGCTACACGTGAAACAGACAGTATATGGAGCTAATATTCTTCAAATATATGCAGAGTATATTCTGTTCATCACCCTCAGCTGTGACCCTGTCCAAACAGAACACATCCTACAGCTCTGGACTTTGTTCTCTTGCTGACAAGTTGCCAAATTCCAGGTTTATAACTCACATGTTTGTAACGTCGTCAGGAGGATCTGAGTTTATCTGTCAGAGGTTGAATATAGATGGATGAGAAATGATGTTACATATTTAAGTATACATTCTTTTATTTCCATTGATAAAGGATGAACCCATGTGAGTACACTACCATTAAGTTAAAATGTTTGCTTTCTTTTTATTTAGTTATTTTAGCTGAAATCAGAATGTTTTTTAACTAATTTTGTGTTGAAAAACACAATATACAGACATACAACATGGATATGCCATATTCATTATACTTTAAGTAATAATGATGGAAAAATAAAATTAAGATAAATCTACATTAATTAAATAAAAAGTACAAGCCATAGTTATTGCATTATCCATAACTCTTGTATCCCAAGAAATCTGAATGTTTTATCATCCTAAATTGTGTATTCATGAATAAACTGTGTACGTATTTTACAGTGTGCTGGCCCCTGGTGAGTGTTAATGTATTTTTCATATTCACAAACACTGGAGAGAAGAGCCTCAGGTTCCTGGAGCTTGTGATGATTTAGAGTCAGGAACTGTGAAGAAGTGAGAGTGGAGTAAACAGCAGGGCTCCATTTAAACTTGGTTTATTTTCATGGACATATTTATGCTGGAGGAACGTTCTGCTACTTCCTGCAGTCCTGCAATACTGTATTTCTCAGAGCGGAGCTGAACCCTGACCACAGGAGGTTAGGTTCTCACAGGAAGAGCAGGGTGATGCATTGAAAAGGTGACCCATCCCTCAGGTGCAGGAACCTCAGCTCAACACACACTCATCGTTCCTCAATGAAAGAGCAAAAATATAATAGGATAAAAGTCCTAATAACGTACATTCTTCAAAGACAGCTTTGATTTATTATCTCATCCACTCGGCCATGATTTAAAGAGATCTTAAGGACATGAAAAGACAAAAATAGATTAGGATTCAAATTCTTTAAACTTTCTGGCTGTGAAACACAAGATTGATTAATCTCGTGTTTAATCTCATTAACATCACATCAGTGACAAAGCCTCTCATTGTTTCCATCTCAAACCAATCACTTCAGTCACTTGGCAAAATATGAAAAGCATCTTTCACCTTCAACTCAAATCAAATTGTATTTATATAACCTGCATTTACAAATCAGTAGAGTTAGTCTCAAAGGGCTTGACAGGGTGGGTAACATCCTCTGTCCTTGGACCCTCCTTAAGTGCTGTTTGTTGTTCTGAGCAATGTTCGTTATCACCAGCAGGGAGCAGTGTCGTAAGAGAGCACACATCCTCCATAGAAACATATCCCACCCACTATTTGTTTGATTACTGCTTAAAACATGTACATTTTTGTTCAACAAGATTGAAGATGAAGATTCCTCTTATTATTTTATGGAAGATGTTCCTTCCTCTGGGCCCCTGGACATTCATGGGCCCTCGAGATGAATTGAATGGAACAGAACATGACTTCAGTTTCCATGTTGATGTTTCACTACAGAGCTCGTCAAATAAATAACTTCATATTCCACGAGGGAACATAACACATGCATGTTTTATTGTTATTTAAACACCTGCGGAAATATCTGCAAATCACATAGTATTTTAGTCAGCACTTTGTGAGGAGAGAGTAGTGCTGTGGAGTGATGGTGGATCTGGATCTGGACATCTTTGACCTGTTAGTGAATCACAGTCTGTCTGAGACAAACGAAGGAGAAGATCCACGGCAGCGGGTCCGGACCTTCTCCAGAGTTTGATTTTCTACTCAGGATCGAATCAGATGTGTGCACAACAATACAGGAACCTCTGGAGCTTTTAGATTGGGGTGAATCAGCAAGAGGCTGCATCTCATGGTTTACTTTACAGCACATCAACACCTGCCCTCATCACCAAACACTGTTCTCTGCATGTGTGACTCTGCTGTTTTGTCTGAAACCTGCCCAGCAATCTAAAACCATTTAAAGATGCAGTGTATAAGATTTGGTGATATCTAGTGGTGATGTTGCATGTTGTATCCATCACCTCACCCTCACCCTTCTGAACATGCAGGAGAAGTTATGGTGGACTTCAGTTGTCATTCAAAAGATGCACGACCACCACGACCAAATTGTCACACATTGCACGTTTAAAGGTGCAATGTGTCACAAAAGATTCCCAATGTTTGTAGAAATTAAATACATATGGAGCTTTTTTTACCCATTCATCGTTATTCTATCAAGGTTTGAAATTGCCCACTATGAGCCTTATAAGCGCTCTGGCATCACCTCCATCTTTACATACAGTCTATGACTCCTACACTGAGTGGAGAACACATCAGGTGATCTGCTTTGTCTAAGAGTGTCAAAAAAATGTCTGTATCTCAAATTACATCAATGTTGATGCAGTTGATGTATCCATGGTAAAGAAATGAGCTTTTATACTTGTATGTTCTGTTGTGTTATTAAAATAATTTGGAATATTTCTTCTACCATCTTAGAGGCAGCCTCTTTATCGCAGTCACTGAATTCGATTTACTTTTATTTTCATTTCCTCTTTATCAAACATACCCTGTGTGTGTTGCAACTCATTGTCTCCTTTGTTTATCTTTGACGCATAAACTTGAATCAACCCTGCAACGTGGACCTGGCACAGAGCAGAACATTGGCTCTTTCATTCATATATTTATTTTATATATATATATATGTAATGTGATCTGAGATGAGTCTGTGTCTGGACCAGAGAGTGATGAAGAATTAAATGTTCCATCTGTGCAGAAGCAGCCACAGCACAGAGCATAACGAATGCTCTTATAATCCCAAGGAAATGATTTAATAATAAAATGACAATAATTGCTTTGTGTTCTAGAGCAAAGATGTGGAAAGAATGTGAAGCAGTTCTATTTCCCCTCTGGTTTGTTTCCTGTCAATGTTTTTGACAAAGACTAGAAATGTGATCAACCCCTGATGACAGTCTTCCTTATAAGGATAAATGATATTTTACATTTATTCTCACTTCCACTAAACTGTGGTTTCCAGCTGTTTACCCCTCACAGACACACAGAGGCTCTTTGTTACCTTTCTGATATGAGACCTGGATCACAGAGACCATCAGGACTTTTCGAACATGGAGGGAAACCAAGTGACTTTTCAAATCTTGTGAAGTGGTTTAATATCAGGGCCGCAGTGGCACCCTCTGCCTCTAGGTGGCAGACTATAGAACTATGAAGGAAACATGTTTGGGACTTGACAATGGAATCATGGATATAATGACAAAGTGTCAGACGAATAGATTGTGTAGCTGTAGTGAGATTCAATCAATCAACCAATCAAATTTTATTTGCATAGCCTGCATTTACAAAAAGCAATTTGTCTCACAGGGCTTCAGTGTGTGTGTGTGTGTGTGTGTGTGCGTGTGTGTTGGGGGGGGGGGGTATCCTCTGCCCTTAGACCCTCAGGAAGAGTAAGGAAAAATTACTAGATAAAAAAATAAACTTTAAACAGGAAGAAAAGAATATGTAGGAACCTCAGGGAGAGTGAGATATTGAGGGATCCACTCCCAGGACGGACACATGTGCAGTGGCTGTCACGTAGGACAAGGAACAATGATATGAACAACTATGAATGTTGATCTATAAGTCAATTTACGGTTGTATAGCAGGTCCATTCAATTAGTGGCACGCGGACTGAATGTGGCCCAGAACCAGCCTCTGAGTGGCTCGGCCCGTGGTATCAAATCAAATCAAAGTTTATTTATATAGCCCACATTCACAAATCACAGTTTGTCTGACAGGGCTTCACAGGGTGGGTAACATCCTCTGTCCTAAGACCCTCAGCAAGAGTAAGGAAAAACTAAGTACTAGTGGTACTGTAAAAAAAAAAAAGGAGAAACAATCACAAAAAACAAAACATATACAAAAAACACACTTTAAATACAATTATTTGTCGTAACCTAGCTCTGAAAATTATGAATGGCTTGACTAAATAAGTTGGTTTGAAAACCAAGAATTAAATCAATTTGTCATTGAGCCCTGTTGTATAGCCTCACCTCAGTAGTTGTTATATGTCACAAACAAGTATATCCACCTACGTTTAAAGATGAAAAATAAATCCCTGACAGAAGTGAAACAGAGTAGGTATTTCATATTCTGTGGCCTAACAGGATTTTTATTCTTTCTTTCATCCTACTTTGTCAGATGTCGGACACTCAAAGATAAGAGAGGAGAACACATAGAGCTCATAGAACCAGAGCTGTGGAGGTGGTGGTGGAGATGGTGGGTCCAGGTCGTCCCTCCATGTGATGCAGAGCAACAGATTGCTCAAACAGAAGATGTGTGGCTCTGCTCCAGCATCCGCAGCTCCAGTTGCTGCTGACAGAGCCATCATTTAAAGACCACATACAGATTTGGGGCCGTTCTGCATCTCCTCTAAATGACTGTACTAATGGCAACTGTAATTCATCGGCTCTCAGGTTTATTGGATGTTCTTTGGCAGAAAGAAGTATAATTGCACTTTACTGTAATCATCCCTCCCCTGTGCCAGTGTTTTTGAAATCAGATCTGTCTGAGGAATACAGGGAAACAGAGCATCACTCACCAGATCAATCCTCCTCTGGTGTTTGTGTGGGCTCTTCTTCCACAGTTCAGAGGCGTGAATCTGTCAATCAAATGTCTTTTTATCTATCTATCTATCTATTTTATCTATCTGTCTATCTATCTATCTATCTATCTATCTATCTATCTATCCATCCATCCACCCATCCATCCATCGATTCATCCATACACTTATCCATCCATCCATCCATCCATCCAACTGTCTTCCTTATCTGAATAAATAAATATATAANNNGGTTTATTTTATTTATCTATACATTTTTTGTCAGTCAAATGTCTAAATGCGTTTGTGAGTGTGAGTGTGCGCGTGTTTGTGTGTGTGTGTCAGACTGGAGATGGTGCAACCATTCCCTGAATGACTTCATATTTCAATTATAAAGTTTTTGCATTACAGGGGCAAATACAGTGTTCGTTACAGGCCCCAAGGGGCCAGTGTTGCACCAGTTTAGACTCATTTCAAATCATATCACATTAAACCTTTTGCCAAATAAATGTACACATACTAAGTACAACTACTTAAAGTACTAATACTAGAAGTATATACTGTCGGTTACACAGGTCATATCGAGGGACGTGTCATGAAAAGTAAATAAAAAAATAAACTCATAATTAGGATAGAATAAAACAAATATTAATATTGTCCATTGGTCTGTGAAATAAATCTATTTTCTTTAATAATTTCCATGATTCTTAGAGTCAAAATCACTGAGTTTGCATATATCAAATACAAGAAGAGATGATTGTCCAATCCTTTACAAAATGTCTCTCTGTTTATCACCTCTTCAATGTTTACAGACACTTTATAACATGTCCTGACTTTACAAAGTCTGATCATGTATTGAATGTATGTAACATATTTAGTTCTGCTGTTCAGACAGAAAGCACAAGCTGAGACCAACAGTAGCCCTGCTTCAGGACAGGGGCAATACATGAGCCCATGGGCTCTTGCTGCTGCTGTTCTTCATGAAAAAAGAAAAAACAGAACCAGGAAACACAAACAGATTCGTTCCAGAAGGAGCGAGGACTTTATTTACAAGTGAGGAGCGGAACCAAGAAACTGTTTTCATCTTTATGACAAATGTGATCTGACTAACACACAAACTAAAACTATGTTTAAATCGAAAACTGAATTTAGAATTTTAATGAAAATATTCTTGTTTTTCTTGTTATCCTTTTGTTGAACAGTCTGTATTAAAGTAGTATCAGATTAAAACATTTTAAATGATGGCATATATTTAAAGATTAAACTTGAAATTGTATTTTTATGATACTTTTATTTGTGTTGATTGAATGAGAATAAAGTGTGTGTGTGTGTGTGTGTGTGTGTGTGTGTGTGTGTGTGTGTGTGTGTGTGTGTGTATTTCACAGTTTGAAGGAGACGCTGCACTTTGTATGTAACTTTGCATGTAACTTTGAGCATGTGTGTGATTCTGGATCGTCTCGGTGACGTCCTACTGTTGTTTTTGTTGTTATTATCATTAATGTTTACACATTTTACTTATTATACTCTTTACTGACTTCAGTGTGTTTACATTTTTGGAGAAGAGGACACATCAGTGCCATGGTGGTGCAGTGGGCTGTGGCAGGCAGATTGGTAGCTTACATTGGTTGCAGGTTCAATTCCTATCTTGATGTAAAGTGTTGTTGGATGTTAGCGCATGGTACTTTTCATTCAGTTTGTCTCTGAAGGAAGATCTGAAAAATGTTGAGTAGTGGTGTAGTCGGAGGAGCAGAGAGATGAGTAAAAGCAGAAGAGGGCGGAGCCACCAGGTGAGTAAAGAAAGAAAGAGTGTGAAGAACTTTTCCAAAGGTTTTAAAGATTTGCTGACCTCTAGAGGTGAAGTTACATGTTGTATCCATCACCTCACCCTCACCCTTCTGAACATGCAGGAGAACCTATGGTAGACAACAGTTGTCTCAAACTTTTAGTACGTCCACTCTGGGCTACTGTAAAAACATGGCACCCCCCATAGAGAGGAGCCACTCCTCATGTAAATATACATTCATGGGCTCATTTTTGGGTAATGGGGAAAAACAACACATTTAGGTGATTATGAATTCATGAAAATGTCAGTAAGTTTGAAATCTTACGCACTGCGCCTTTAAAGTTGTGAAGATGGTCAGCAGAAATATTCAATAATAAGACTTAGTGTTTTTGGAGGTTATGGTAAAGATGTTCAGCAAGTGTTTGTTTTGTTTTTTAATGACGAAATGTTTTCACAGCTATGACGAAAATGGTCTGCAAAAATGTTCCAATATAAAAGTTATTTTTGAAAACTATTATATATATATATATATATATATATTATAATTAACCCAACTATTGCATGTCTGTCCGTCCTGGGAGTGGATCCCTCACTTATGACTCTCCCTAAGGTTTCTACCTTTTCTTTTTTCCTTACTCTTGCTGAGGGTCTAAGGACAGAGGATGTTACCCACCCTGTGAAGCCCTGTGAGACAAACTGTGATTTGTAAATGCGGGATATAGCAATTTGATTTGATTTGATTTGATTTGACCCAGTGCGTCGTCATCCAATCCATTCCACTTGTTCATGTAGAGAACGCCCACTTCACCAAAAATCCAGTCCACGTTTTGTCTGAGACCTTGCTTGCAGCGTGTGTGTATTTTCAGGCACACAGGCCCGAACAGGAGAGGAACGTGAACGGATGGATGAACAATGGATATCAGAAAGTTTTTGCACACTATAGGCGATTTCTAAACACGTCTAACCTTGGTTGTTTTGCGGTCAAAATGTACAATCCAGCTCTAAAAGAACGCTGCAACTTAGCTTTAGCTTGTTAGTTCGAAATGCATTGTGAAGGTCCTAGTTGTTTATAGATTGAAGTGTGCACTCCTTTTACCACTGTCTTTTGGGTGACTTCCTTCTGGAGCTTCAGCTGTGTTTCTCACGTATGATGATCATCAGTGGATGATGATGATGATGATGATGATAATAATAATAATAATAATAATAAGAAGAAGAAGAAGAAGAAGAAGAAGAAGAAGAAGAAGAAGAAGAAGAAGGAAGAAGAATCACTCCACTACCCCTATTGACCTGCAGGAGTCAGGGCTGAGGAGCACAGGATTGGACATTGTTCAAAATATCTTGGGGGTGAGTGGGTCTCACAACAGCGACCTCAGGCATATGAGGAGTTTGTACCTATTGAGCTGAAGTTCCTGTGTGCAAAGCAAGGTGTTTCGCCTTGACATTCTTTTCCCATCACTACATTTTTTAATTATGTGATACCCAAAATAAAATATAATTTTATTGAAGGTTTATCGGAAGAGCTCGCCAGCAGCTGACAGCTTGTGCTGCTCAAACTCTTCATCCATAAACCTGCTTATTATCATCCATGAGCTGCACTCAGATATGTTTTCTATATTATAATTGTAATATATCATCATCAAAATTTACATTTCTACTTCAAGTAATTATTTATTCATTTAGCAGATGCTTGCATCTTTAGTAATAAAAACTTAAATGCCTGTGGAGAGGCCATGAATTGAACCCGAAACATTGCATTAATGGGGCTTCGCTCCCCTACTAAGCTATTTTTATACTTACATGTCCCAGGATCAACAAATTATATCACAAATTCTTGTTGATAGAACTTGAATGATCCAAAATTCAAATACAAGGTACAAGGTAAACTGAGTGAAGAATATGTTTGAGGACGCAAAAGCAAATAAAGCTATTATCTATTGAAGTTATTCTATCTAGTTTATCATAATACTTACTTCATCAGAACGTACTAGATTATTATATGCATTATTATTTTATTTTGTATTATTTAGTTGCTAATTTCTTCTTCTTCTTCTTCTTCTTCTTCTTCTTCTTCTTCTTCTTCTTCTTCTTATTATTATTATTATTATTATTATTAATATTATTGTTATTATCATCATCATCATTGTTATTGTCATCACTAATTACCATTCAGTATTTTCTTTTATTTTTTGTTTCTATAATTCTTTTTATCTGTCTGCCAAACATCATTAATAATCTGGCATGGTCATTTGTCGCCCTCCTGTGTCTCATTTGAAATATTGCAGGCAGATTTTTTAGGCAGTTTATGGCAATTTTGCCAAAACGTGGGTACTTACCCCCTCTGATGCTTGGTCCTGCGGTACTGCATGGTGCTGCATATGTAGTACCCAATAATTACCACCTAATGGCGGCAAAGAGCAAATAACCATTTGACTCTACTCTGCCATCTAGTGGTTTCCTACATCCTATTGACCACAAAAAGGGTGTTTTGCTGCCATCTCGTGGTTAACAAGAAGTACTGCAATTGCAGTACCATGGACAAACCACCAGAAGGGGCAAATACCCATTTTTTTTGGCAAAATCATCATCAACTGTCCATAAAATCTGCCTGTAGTATTTCAAATAAACCACAGGAGGGCGACAAATGACCATGATAAATGGTGTTTGGCAGACAAACAAAATAAAATAAAATGAAATAAAATAAATTTCAATACAATGAAATACAATCCAATAAAAACAAAATAAGATAAGGTGAAATAAACAGAATAAAAATAGAATGCTGAATGATAATGGTAATATTAATCATAAGTAACAATAACAATAACAGCAACAATATTAATAATAACAGTAATAATAACACTATTACTACTACTACTGGTTATGATTATGATTATGATTAGGATTATGATCATGATTAGGATTAGGATTAGGATTATGATTAGGATTATTGTTGTTGTTGTTGTTGTTGTTGTCATTATTATTACTATTAATATTACTTTTACTAATCAAATTTTATTTCTATAGCCCGCATTTACAAATCACAGTTTGTCGCATAGGGCTCTACAGGGTGGGTAACATCCTCTGTCCTTAGACCCTCAGCAAGAGTAAGGAAAAACTACCGGGAAAAAACTCAACAGGAAAAAAAAAGAAAAGGTAGAAATCTTACGGAGAGTCCACTGCGAGGGATCCACAAGTGAGGGATCCGCTCCCAGGACAGACAGGCGTGCAATATATGTTACATAGAATGTTCAATAACAATATATACATTATAAATGTGAATGATTAAATGTTTCAGTCCATCTTTGTTTGAGTCATCACGGCTCGCTTGCACGTTCAGGACCCACCGACAGATCGGACTTGGCTAGAGACTTGGGATTGTCCTTGTCACCGTCTTGGCTTCGTTCTCCACGACTGAAGACATACATATATTTACAAGCATAATTCATATAATAAAGTCAATAGTTCATGTCCCTGTTTTCCATTAAATATTCCCAAACAAACATCCAATTATAATAATACACCCAATTAATCAAACTACCAACACCCCTCCTCCTATCTACCCACTTGGTCTCTCCCCCGGAACATTTATCTGGCATTTGTTACCCCCGACCTCTTCTGGATCTAAATATCTAAATTGTCTTTGAATGTCTCTGAGACACACACACACACACACACACACACACACACACACACACACACACACACACACATCAGTAAAGGAGGACCAGTGCATGGCAGAGGTTGGCTGCTCCATAACTCTGACCTTTATTATAGTTGGACACACAAAGCACATGACACTTCAAGTATACAATTTGTTTACATAATGTTCTGGGCCCTCAGAAAACAGAGGGACACTTTGATGGCACCAGTATAAAAAATGTACAATAAAATAGGTTTCACATACATTATTGTACAAAGAATAAAACTTTGAAAACCTAATCTGAGTGGGGCCCAAAGGAAAACTGGGCGTGTCTATATATGATGGAGAAATGCTTCAGGGATGACAGAGAAAACAGGAAGAGGAAATGGCTGAGATCTGTCACCACAATAAAAGCATGGCACTGTAGCTCAGTCATTTCAGCCTCGTGTAGAGACTTAGAACACATGACACCATTTTGAACTATTTGATGTCATCACATCTATTTATTCAGTTTGCCCATTTCCATTTTGATTTGATGAGCTGTGATTTGACAGAAATGTTCAGGTGAGAAACCACAAAGGTAAAAAAAGAGCTTATAAAATAAGTTTGAAATGCAAGAGTGACAAACTGTTTCAATCTTTTCTGTCCACAACTTGAAATGTTTACAGAAACACACATAATCAGATGAAAATATGATCTGAATGAAAACCTGATACTGTTTGTTTAAAAGTGTTTGTTTAAAAACAGGTGGAACGTATTAGTAATAAAACTGGTGACAATAGTTTATCCTGAAGAATCTCTGGATGCACACATGTCATAATCATATCACTTCATTCCTCTTTCAAGTAAAAAGTTCAATTACAAATGCTAATCTCACTTTTCATTGGCCTGAAGAAATTCTGCACATGTTCACATGGCGACTGAGACACCTCTACATGCATGCAGCTCTGCTGTCAGTCCACCCTCGTGGCTGCTTGTACTATTGCAACATTCAGTGAGGCACTATGGCTGTGACACTGATGAGGAGAAAGGAAGCGTGAGGTCCCATGTAATATCTAAAAACAAACTATTGCTACATGCAGAGGAAACGAATAATTCAAATACAAATGATTGTGCCATCATCTTGTTCTCAAATATCTACAAGTACTGAAAAACTGTCTGAGGCACTAAGAATAAAATATCTGTGTAGTGATCTCGCAATTGAACCTTCTGATACCTTCTATACGTTGTACCAACTCCTTAGGGAAAATGGAAATGAGCTCAGCTTCAGCTTAAAGGGGGAAATGCTCATTTGGCCTGTGCATCATCACCTCACTGAGTGTGGACATCGGAGTCTTCCCTGTTGGTTTAGAGATGTCTCCGTAACATCCTGAATCTCTGTGTGATGCACAGGCCAAACATCTGCAGCAGGACATTGTCAAAGTGCTGCATTTCACTTCCGTAAGTTCCCTGCCGGTTCCTTTCATCACACATTCATACAAACAGAAAGATAAGGTACACAAGGAACTTCCTCGACTTGTCAGGGAGGTTGTTTACATGTCTGCAGCTGACTGTTCTACCTGCAGGAGGCAGAGGGATGGAGGGACACGGAGAGCTGCTGCCGTGACGATGAAGGGGGAGAAGACGGTTTGACTGGGACGAGGTGAGGAGGAGAAGGTCGAGGAGGTCACCACTCAGTGTTGTTAGCTTCACACGGACTCGTCTCCTCTGCTTCGGCTTTACCTGTGGGTCACCTGGTTGTTGAGGAGGCCTGGGAACGTCTGCTCTGTTTCAGTGCTTAATGAGCCGCCTGGGACACACATACACACACACACACACACACACACACACACACACACACACACAGGATGAACGTAGTTGTATTTCAGTGGTTTCCAGTTATTTGTGTTTAATGAGTCTGCTAACTGATCATTGGAATCAGTATGCATTTACATTTTAAATGAATTGGTTCACAGGTACAGAGAATACAATTGAGTGATATTGGAATATGCAAGTGTTGCACCTAACCATAGAAAAACATGTGGTCACTTATGTTTTTAACAGGTGTAGCCCACAGGACTGACTCCTGTTTTACTCTCATTTTAAGGTTATAAAAACTACAGTTCACAGTGATTATACACTTACAAAAGTATTTGTATTATGATGTATTATTATTTTAGGATCAGTTCAACTGATGTAAATGGGAATAAAGGTATCCATATTTTGCACAATGGACTTTTAGCATTGTCAGAAGGGAGATGCAGCTGCAGCAGACTCATTATATAATTAATCAATCTGTTGGCATTAACAATAAAACACTAATAAACCCCCAGATTATCAGCAATAAAGTTAAATCTGTCTCAAGGATCAGCCTTGATTTGATTATCTATGTTCCAGTAAATTAATTTATGTATTTATGTATCTATCTATCTAACTATTCATTTATTTGGGGGAGGTATTTTAGATATTTTAATTATTTATTTACCTTTTATATATATTTTCAAATTCTATTAAATTTGATTTTGACCCTGAGTCTCTCAATCACCATCTGCATTAATTTAAAGTTACACAATTCACAAATGTGAAGTTGTGGTGATAAACCCATGGTTTTTCCTTTGATCATTTTTGACTTGATTCCATTTCCTATAATACACATACATCGTGAATTCAATAATAATCATTAAAATAAGCTTTTATGATTGATGTTACATGTTACATGGTGTAACATTATGACATCTCACCATTGTGGCAGCTGTACATCCACACTCTGTGTCCATCGTATCGACATCTGCACTTCAGGATGTTGTTGGAATAGTCTGACTCTGGAACTTCATAGTTTGGATTGATGATGATCTGTGAGTGTGAGGAGGTCAGAGGCGAAGGTCAGTGTGTGTAGATGACGTCAGTCGTTACTCAAGAGACCTGGACGAGTGAGAGGCGGAGACATTACCTGGAAGATGTAATCTCCAGGTTTGAGGTCGGTGATGTCGACCCACTGACAGTCGATGTCGTGTCTGTACGTGTCCCAGCATCCCACAGTGATGCCCTGCTCCCCAAAGTTAGCGCACTCATACCTCTTCTCGATTCCTGTGTGCAGCAAAGGTACGCATTATTTGAACAAGTCATCCAACGTTCTGCAGGCGCAGCTGCAGGACATTTTCACCCCCCATCATCCCACAAACATACACCTGTTCAAGTGGTACCCACTCCACCTCTACGCCACCTTCTGTCCACTCTCAGCCCCAGCTTCTGCAGTGTTTTATGAAATGCTCTCTCTTTCAATTCTGTCGTTTTAGACGAGCTACTTAACTCTTTGATGCACCTTTAAAAAACGTGTTCATATAAAAACGAGTGTTAAAAATGATATTCTTCCCTAAAACAGCATCAGTACGAATCATACATATCAATATTCATACATTTAAAAACGTGTAACCCTTCAATTGCCATGTTTCTCTTGTGATACTACTCCACATTGTTTCCTGTAAAATGAAATTCATACTTTGTTGTCCACACTGAATGCCACACAAAAACAAAAGAAGAATAAAGAATAATGATAATATTGTGAAATAAAGGCAGTAGCAGCCCAATTCATGTCGGAAGTAGTAAAGTATTTTCTCCATTTGCCAAATATGGTAAAAATGACATCATCAGGGAGAAAACGTCTCAGAGGACAAATGTAAAGCCCCGAGCCTCAAATAAAGCAAAGAAATGAGCGGATGCATGTTTTATATACTGCCTTTAGAGCAGGATCAGTGGATTTCAATCCGAACCGTCTTGTGTGCAGGGTGTGAAAGTCTGGGTAATGAAGTTCACATTGTTTACAATAGGCAAAAAAAATTGGAACACTAAAAAATCTCAACCTTGTATGAATCCTGAACAATATGCATGAAAAACGTCACAAAAAAAAATTCCAAGAAATAAAAAGTAAAAAACACAAAATAGAGTCTAGGTATGTCTGAGGGAAGGTTTTTGTTTACAATCACTTTAGAGCAGGGCAGTCAAACTCATTTTAGGTCAGGGGCCACAGACTGAACCTTAGGTGGGCCGGACCAGTAAAATCATAGCGTAACTACATCGACCTCTAACATCAAACCAGAGACACACTCTACTCCTCTTTTTCTCTTCAACTCAGCAATTCCAAGCTGCATGGGCGCTCCTTAGTGACGCAACATAGTAAGTGCAGATCAATAAATCAACATCTAATCTACTTGTGTCAGAGGTGTGGCCCGCGGGCCAAATGTGGCACGCAAGATCATCTTATGTGGCCTGCGAGATCTTAAATGCAAATGATTGTCTAAAAAAAAGTCTAAAATATACATTGCCCATGAACTCTAGTGAATGACACACTACTGAACATGTATGTAAATTCATATGAAATGTTTGTAACTTGAATAGATGACAATCAAGTATGAAGACAGTTATTTTACAATGTGTTAAGCAGTAAATACATTTAGTACCACAATTGAGAGCAACCATGATGCTGATGTGGCCCTCAGTAAAATTGTAAAAAATTGTAATTTCTATTGTTTGAAAAATCATCCCTTGGGCAGGAGTGGACCCTCTGGGGGGCTGGTTTGTTTGACACCCCTGCTTTTGAGCAAATGCGTGAATAGGCTGTCACAGAAACAGAAAAATAAGACATTCTCCGGTCTGCTATCTCCTCCCTATCAGCAGTGATGAGGTGTTTGCTGCTTCCACAGGACAATGACATGACTGGGATCTTATGTCATGTGCTCACTTCTAAACCTGTGGTGCTAAGAGCTGGTGGAGTAACTGAATGTCTGTCAGTCTCAACAACACAGTCAGACACATGACTGGCTCTTCTAGGAGATGGGTCACCATGGCGACCTCTAGCTCGTAAGAGCTATGACTGGCTATAGGATGGCGATGATGTCATCATTTTAATCAACAATTCCTTCGAACTCCTTCAACATGGAGACTAAAATGATGAATACTCAAGAGTTTAGATATCTAATGTTCGTTTTTGAGATCTAACGTGAACGTGTGACCCACTGTTCATATAATGTTGTTTTCCCCCTGATGAATCAAAGTGTGACTCTCACCTTCATCACACTCAGAGTCCTCCAGGCAGAAACTGGCTTTGTGTCCTTCAGCCACCTTGGTTCCGTTGAGGCTGAACAGGTCGTAGAGGGTGAACACCTCCATGCTGTGATAATGTCTGAACACACAGGAGGAAAGAGGTCACCCACACCACTGATGACATGTGACACACACTTTACTGGGGGTGAAAAGGGTGTGATCTTCAGTTTAGGTGCTGATAAGAACATCTGAGTCCAAGATCACTGACATCTCACTTCAGATTGAATACATGTAGCGCACTTCTTTTATCCCACAGTGCATTGTGAAAGGTAGTGCGGGACTGATGGTACACTTCACTGATACTTCATTTTGACTTCAGAAAAGCTGCTGCAGATGTGGTTTTTACCATTTTACCACACCCCAGAGAGAGTGTTACTGGATCCATCCACCTAGCCCACTGGTCCATTTAACCTACTGTAAAATGAGGTTCAGAGTGGAGACTTCTACAGACAGAACAGAACAGGCTCCCTCTCATTAACACACACGCACAATTTTACACAATTTCCTGCTTCTGCTAAACACAGCTGACAGTATGTCAAACAGTCATATCCTTTGGATCAAAGTATTTTACTGGAGGTTTTAAAAACCTTGTTTGACCTCTGACAATCATCACAGACTGTCACTACAGAGTCATCACATGAAGAAGTGTGGATCTGACCTGTGACAGTCGTGCCACACCCAGGAGTTCCTGCTGGCCTTGGGCCTGAAGTCGGACTGTCCGTTGTTGTGGATCTGGGAGGAGAAGCGCAGCAGGCGGCGGTAGGAGTTGGCGGGCGTCTGACTGGAGGCGGAGGCCAGACAGTTCTCCTCGTACGCACACTGAAGCATGAACATGGGCCGGTCCTCCATGTAGGTGGTCTGCTCCACCACCTGAGGGTTCAACACCAGGTCAGGGGCCGCTGTGGACGGGGAGATCATGATAAATCCCACCGTGATTAGAATGCACGACTTAGCAGATTTAGAAACAAAGAAATGTCTCAAACAGCTCAGGCATGTAAATGAGAAGTTTTGCCTTAAATGTGCAGTGTGTGCGATTTTGGTCATTTTTGTCACAAAAAGATTCCAAAACAATTACATATCGACCCCTGCGACACTGGATAAGCGGTAGAAGATGACATGACAATTACATACTGACATTTTTATGGATTTACAATCACCTAAATGTATTGTTTTCAATCCATTACCCTTTAACGTGCCAAATGTATTTATATTTTCATGAGGAGTAGGTCTTCTCTACGGGGGCCGCAATGTATTTACAGTAGCCCAGAGTGGACCTACAAAACATCTTTTGAAGTTTAATGACAACTGAAATCTTCCATAGATTCTCCTGCATATGAGGTGATGGTAACATGCAACTTCACCTCTAGATGTCACCAAATCGTACACACTCCACCTTTAAACTACACTGACGCTCCCTTGATTCAGTATATATATATGTATATATATATAATACTATGCAAATGTTTGTCTGAGTTTCTCCTGCAGCAGGAATAATTATTAAATCTGTTCATAAAGTGTTATTCCCAGAGTCAGAGTGAGGGTTAGCTTTCTGTCTAAGTGAGTGTCAGAGGCCTGGCTAAGTTTATAATAAAAAAAATATAAAAATAAATGTAATTTAAAATTAAAGGGGACCTGTAGTGGTTTTCCTCACTTTCTGAGTTAAACACGCTGTTGTAGTGTAGAAGTATCACTAATAAGCTCGTCAAAACCGTATAAAATGACTGAAACACATTTTTGAGTGATTTAACAAAAACGGTGGCAGCTTCAGCAGGAGCAGCAAAACTCGCGGTTTGTGACGTCACAAATTGCTCGTGTGTGTGTGTGTCTGCACTAGAGGATGTCAATCAAACAGAGGCACTCCCCAACCTGACTATATGCCTCGAAAGCGCACGTGATCTCGCAATGCATTGTGGGCCACCAGCTCCATTTAAGCAGGCAACAGTCTTTGTTTACACTGCTGAGTTAGACACAGTGCTGCAGAGACAGAAGCACAAACACGGGGATAAATGGACCGAACAAAACATAAAGGCAATGGACTGAACCGAGACAAGCTGGACCCTGTTCCGAAGGCTTGGTATCTAAAAAATGAGTAAAATTGGTGGAATTGATCCAAACGAGCACAAACACTGGACAAGAGATTTAAATGACCTGAGCTGAGCTTGTTCACTCAATGGAGTTATTATACTGGCAAAGAATTTATTCTTTAAGGGCTCATGGACTAACGAACTTTGGGTTGGTGTAAGACCTCCGAATGTTCCGCGTTAAACCCCGCGTTTCACCAGAGAAAGGAATTCCAGAGTTTTAAAAGGGCTCGTTTAAAAAAACAAGCGTTTCTGAGGCTATACATACCGCTTATCATTATAATAGAGGCAAAACACCAAATAGAAAGTCCCTTAAATGGGCACAATTGGTCCCCTTTAAAATGTATCACAACACTGTGGAGGAAAGGTATTCCCCTAAGATGGCTCACGACACATATTCTCCCGAGGGTCACCCTGTCCCCAGGACAACCATATCAACCTCGGCCTATAAAGCTCCCAGCACCGTGAGACACGGCAGAAGTGATGGTGGCACTGCCCTGTGTTTGTTGCTGTGATTTCTCCTGCAGCAAAGCCTACTTCAACCGAAGACGCCCTGTCTCCGAGTCCTTGCGCTCTCTCTCTCTCTCTCTCTCTCTCTCTCTCTCGCTCGCTCTCTCAATCATTCAGCTCTCGACAGCAGCCGACCTCCGCAATTTCCACAACAATCGTCTTACTCTCTGAGCAGGAGACCCCTGCGGCGTTGCGTCCCCCTCCCTTTGGACAGCTGAGGTGGTCTCCGTGATGCAGACATTGCGATAGAGACATCTCGGTGCCGGAGCAGCGGACGCCACTCATCACCACGGCGTCCGCACTCACCTCCCCCGGCCAGTACCAGGTCTCCTAAGGGAGGAAACACAGGCTGACCACACGATCCACCATCTATGACATCACTGCTCTCATTCAGTGTAGGAATCTACGGTCACTGTTCAATAAACTGTATGAATGAATGTGTGAATGGGAAAATGGGTGATATATGAATTCAGACCAACTGTCCAGCTTTAATGTTGATGCCTGAATATTATACATGACCAGGTAATTTATTTAGAGATAGTGCAATAAAACATAATTGATAAATCAATTAATACTTGACAATGATAATATTAGACAACTGATTTGGACATTGCTGAACTAAAACCCTCTCATGAAGTGAGGGCAGTAAAGGAACTATGTTTTCAGCAAGTTATTTTAAAGGGAGATCTCATAGAATATCCATAAATAACATTTTAGATTTGTCTTTGTAAGTGATTATTTTATAAATTGTTGTGTCTGTTAAAAAGTCTCTTCAATGACTAACAGTACTCATGAATCATTTTAAATGGAGATCATTTCATTGATGATGTCATGATCACCATACATACAGTACATTGTCATGTACTGTATGTATGGTGTTTGAGGAGATGGTTAAAATGCTCTCACTGACACCAGGCCTTGTTGTGTACAAAGAGTCATTCTTCACTGTGACCACTAGATGGAAGACCTTGTCTTCATACAACATCGTGCTTTGGGTAACAGTCTGGTGTTGAAATTCCAAAGCAGTGATGAGAGTGTGTATTTTTGCCACATTTTCTCACATGGAAATCTAAACTCTTTTAAAGATTTAGTGTGTAGGATTTGTTGACATCCTGTTTTACACACCTCATCCTTCCCTGACAGAGCTCATTCTGTAGTGATGAAAACAACAAGTTCCATTTCTGCCAGTAGAAAATAATTTACACATTTACAATGGACCTTTGAAACATGAATTTTGTCAATTGTTATATTGATATTCATTTAAACACACTAAATCCACTGGAACCACAAACATTGCCTCTCATGTGTGGACACAATAGTTTAGGTCTATTCCGTTGCTGATCTTAGGACAGGGTAAAGACTAACGGTGACCACGATCCAGCTCAGTGGGACACGGGGACGTGGAGGAGAGACATGAGTCGATGAAATCAGAAGAAGCAGCAGGGATGTGGCAGCTTTTAGTTTAACTTCACGTGCTCACTAAGTTTAGAAACCCGCAGAAGTGTGTGTTGCTCTTGGCTCTGTTGGGGTGGCATGTGGCTGCAGCTGCAGACAGTGGTGACCCTGATGTGGACGTGGAGTCAGGACACAGAGCAGCTCTGTCTCTCAGGGTCAGCTCAGCTGTAATCCATAGAGGTCAAAACAGACTGCTCTGATATTTGATGTCATTTGAGATGAACCTAAGAAGTCTTTGACATATCCAGTTTGCTATGATGTTTGCTCAAAGTAAAACTTAGAACAAAATATTAAAAGTACATATGAAAATATGTTGCTGAACAAGCTTATTGAAGCTTTGTTTTTTTGTTTGAATAATAAAAACAGTTTACAATTGTGCGGCTGGCAAATGGTTCACTGTGAACTACCAATCAATGTTCAAATAATTAATCAACAATAAATCAAGTTCAAGAACAAGAGCAATAAAATGATAATAATAACAATAATAATAATAATAATAATAATAATAATAATAATAATCACAATAACAACAACAGCAATAATAATAATAACAATGTTAATAATAATAGCAATAACAATAATAATAATAATAATAATTATTGTTGTTGTTATTGTTATTATTGTTGCTATTGTTACTATTATGCCTACATTACCTTTGTTAAAATTTACTGCACAGTCCAACCAACCAATCTTGCGGGTAATACATTAAATTGAAGATATTAAAGGTTCAGTGTGAAAGATTTCAGTCATTTTCGTCATTTCCAAAAAATTACATACTGACATTTTCATGAATTTAGCCAAATGTTTTGTTTTTTTCCATTACCCTAAAATGAGCCCATTAATGTTTATTTACAAGAGGAGAGGGTCCTCTCTGTGGGGGCCGCCATGTTTTTACAGTGGTAAAAGTGGGCATAACATCTTTTGAGTTTTATTGACAACTGAAGTCTACCATAAGTTCTCCTGCATGCCCAAACGGCTGAGGGTGAGGTGATGGAAACCACATCTAACTTCACCTCTAGATATCGCCAAATCTTACACTCTGCACCTTTAAAAAATTTCTTTAAACAAAATAAATTTAAATAAAATATTTACAAAGTGAGCCTGCTTTCCTCTCAGCATGGCTGCAGTGATTCATACCTGGAAAGCGTTGCTGGCAAAGCCCAGGCCCAGCTGTCTGCACACCACCATGGCCTCTATGGTTCCCCAGCGCTCACTGCACACTGTCCCCCACACCAGGGAGCCGTTCCTCTCCACCATCACCTCCACACGGCCCTCGTACGGGTTCCGGCCTCCACTCAGACGCAACTATGAGGAACGCAGAAGGAGAACTGTGAAGATGATTACACATTATTATATGTATCTGTGTCGTTGTGGGTTCAGAGCTTAGACTGACCTGCTCCTGGAAGCCCATCGCTGGGATGTTACATCTGACGGCTGCGTCCTCCTCATGGCTGCAGCCTACAGACTCCTTATTGAAGTAGCACTCTGTGATGGACTTCTCAAACCCAGAGCATTCCACCTCATTCATGTGCACCGGGCCCATACCTGGAGGAACAACACACACCTGTCACTGTTTCTTTATTCACACTGAAACTGAGACTGAAGACAAACTGAGACTGAAACATCACATATGATCCATGTTTGGTATCAAATCTAAAATGTTAAAGGGGACCTCTTGTGGTTTTCCTCACTTTTGGAGTTAAACACACTGTTATGGTGTAGAAGTATCACTAATAAAAAGGTCGAAACCGTAAACGCATGTTTGAGTAATTGAACATAAACGGTGGCAGCTTCAGCAGGAGAAGTCAAAGGCGCGCTTTGCAACACAGAGCCGCTGGTGATGGAGGATCACCAGGTGGTATCAGACCTAGTAGATATTTAATATTTCTTAAGTTATTTTATTCTTTTTTCTTGTTCTTCTTCATGGTAATAGTGCTGTAAATGTAATTTAGTATAGACATATATGTATATATATATATATATATATATATATATACACATATATACATATATATGAGGAAACTTCTCTCTCCTTTTCGATATATATATATATATATATATATATG
>JAFBJT010106072.1:0-12538 GCA_016785325.1 Chascanopsetta lugubris | reverse complement strand
TTTGCCCTGAGCGACTGGGGGGGGGGGGGGGGGGGGGGGGTTCTGACATTTTACCAGGAGGTAAAGAGGAATGGAGGGAAGGGGATGTTTGGTTATGAAGGAATTAAATGTCGAGTTTCTTTGAAGCTTGAAAACAAAACCTGACATAACCTCTGAACCTCTCGTTACCATGACTCAGCAAAAACAAACTGCATAGGTCAGAATTAACAAAGTACTTTTAAATTGTCCGTCTGTCAGATAATATATCTGACTACATGCAGATGGTGGGACCTCATCTGGAACATCCCATAGTCTCTAATCTAACATGTGACCCTCTGATCACGCTCGGTGGGCGGGGCTTGATGAGTCGCAAGAGAAAAAGTCCAACTAACCATCTCAGTTCGATTGGATGGAAAAAGGCAGAGGCCATGTTGCCTGGACAGAGCTCCTCCCCTGATCCCGACTGAGCACATTGACCCCACGCCCCCCCCCCCCCCACACCCACCCACCCACTCTGCTTGGAAACAACCCCACATCTGCCCCCATGCCCTGCCCCCTCTCAATGCAGCCCTCCAGGATTCACTGCTGCAACCAATGAATGGTTACCACGTCGAATGGAACACTGGTTGCATCAAGAGTTGGGGAACCAGGTGGCAACAACTTTGCCTCCGGAGGCCTGTTCCGAGGTCGCAACTAGCAAATACTGTTTCCTGTCCCGATATCTCTGGAGTTCCTCTGGAGGTCCGTGCTACATCTCTTCCGCCGCACCGACCTTACGACTGCGCCATTGAACTCCAGCCTGGCACATCCCTTCCCATGGGGCGTCTCTACTCACTATCTGGCCCGGAGCAAGCAGCCATGGAGACCTACATCCAGGACTCCCTGGCCGCAGGCATCATCTGTCCATCTTCTTCCCCTGCTGGCGCCGGGTTCTTCTTTGTGGAGAAGAAGGACAAGAGGCTCCGCCCCTGCATAGACTACTGTGGACTCAATGACATTGCGGTGAATAACCGATACCCCTTACCGCTGATCTCCTCAGCCTTTGAACTCCTGCAGGGGGCAACCATCTTCTCTGGTCTGCATCCGCCAAAGGGACGAGTGGAAGACGGCCTTCAACCCCCAGACTGGCCACTACGAATACCTGGTGATGCCTTTTGGATTAACCAACGCTCCCGTAGTATTTCAAGCCCTAATCAACGATGTACTGCAGGAGTTCATCAATGTCTGTGCCTTCGTCTACCTGAACGACATCCTGACCTTCTCCAAGAACCTGCCTGATCACATCCTGCATGCCCAGTCCATCCTCCAGCGTCATCTCCAAGGGGCACCTGGAGATGGACTCCTCTAAGGTTAAAGCTGTGGAACAGTGGCCGGTTCACTAGCAGCAATAGAGAACAACCTGTAGATAAACAACATCAGTACAGGTTACAGGGGGTTAGGGTTAGGATTAGGTGGAAATCGAACCCCCGACCCTCTGGTCAGAGGACAGCTCCTCTATCGCCCTCAGCAACAGCTGCTACTTCTACATTTCTTGTAGAAAATTGTGAAAGCGTGCTTTCGCAATTTCATTTTTCTTCAGTTAACATGTTTTTTTTTCCTGAACGCATGAAAACATTCTTTCTTTCCTCTTCCCAAATATCACAACTGCAGCAGCCCCAACCCGAACACCAAACACAAAGACAACATTGTTGCCAAGACAGTAACAACAACACAAATACAAAGCACTGTATTCTCTGTGACAGTATGAGGAGGAGGAGGAGAAGGAGGAGAGGAGCTGTGAATCAAACACTGACCTGGTACAACTAAAAGAAAAATCTCACCCATCCATTGTTCTCCAGCGCTGACTCTGTCCATGGTGCTGACAATCAAAGTTACTTTACAGCACCGACTGTCCATAATGCATTCAGTGCTGAACGTGTCTCTTTACAACACATTTCCTACCACAGCAGAATGAGTTCTGATGCGGTACAAGAAAATATCGGTTATTTCTTGTTTAAATATATATTATTCAAAACCAATCTGTAAAGACTCAGCCTTATTTACTTTGTTTCTTTGCACCCCCGCTCCCCCCAACACACACACACACACACACACACACACACACACACACACATACACACTTTCTTTGTTTTAATTTACATTTTTGTCTTCTGATTTTGTTAGTTATTGTCATTGGAGTGATGTTATTATTGAAATTATTTTTTCATTGTTACAGAGATGAGTGTCCAGAAGAAATCTCAGGGGTCCTAAAAGCCCCCAGTCTTCAGCAAAAGTAACAATTCATTTGATATCTTAGACACATTTCTTATCATTACTCATGAGTAATGCTAGTGTTTTAAGCAGAACCTCAATTCCATGGAGCTGGAGATGAGATGGGACTTCACATCATCAGCGACATTGTTCTGTTACTGTGTTTTTCTGTCATTTCATAAATAAATCTATGAACTAATTTAAAATAACAGTTCATCTTTTTTTAGCAGAACAACAGCTGAATGAATGCAAATGACAAACACTAATGTATATGCATAAAATGAATAACAGATATTGAAAGTAAATGATAGTAAAGACAACAGAAAAGATATTTTCAATATTGGTTTCCTGATCTTCCAGGCATAGAAGCTGAGGATGACAAGATGGTTTCCATGGAAACATGTTACCAGTAAAAAAAATGCAGATGAGTAAATAAGCTGAATAATGGTTCTCCCTGTTGTCAACCCCAGGCTCTCTAATATGTTCCAATACAGTGACGTCCTCATGTACTGTTGCTGAACATGTGAAACACCTTCTTCAGTGCAGTACAGGGGGAAGTGTGATAATAATGGTCAAGTTTTCAGGTTCCTGCTCACATGTCTCCTGCTCCATGGACGTGCCCCTACAATTGCCACAAGTGGTTCTCCTGGCATTCCAGCAGAAGGTGGGTTACCATGCCAACGTGATGCTTCATTGGTGCATTCTGAATCAACTGCCTCCCCAGAAGTCAACCAGCCAGCTCCGTCAGTTCTTCAAGGCCCATCTCCTCTATAACTCTCTGAAAACACATGTGAAACAGATAACTGGATTTAGTAGATGCACAATATTGAATGATATGATCTAAGGATAGCAATCAGAATAATAATTACAATAAAAAATCGAACCGTTAGGATTCTCAGAAAAGAATTGCAAATGAGGATACTGGTTATAATAAACCAATTCTACACACCGACAACAGGCAGGTTTACATGTTGTACTCAAGACTTTATTGTCCCTCTGGTCTCACAAGTGTGTTAAAAACATGTGCTGAAGAATTAAAATAATCATTTGAAAAGAGGGGGAAGAAAACAAAAAGAATAATAGTGTATGTAATTCACTCTGAATAAAGTAGCAGTTTTCGCATGCGGTGATAAAAACTCAGGGGACAAACATGTGAGTGCTTCCTGCTCACATCAAACAGGAATGAGAGGAATAGAGTAAATTACAAAAGTGCTGAATAAACAAACCTGTGTTACTTGCGTCCAGCTGCTGTGCTCTGGGCCGTGTCTCCTTCATCTCTCCCGGCGCAGTTCTGTAGCTTCCCCGTGGTCTCAGGCCTGCATTACGGGCCTCTCTACTGGGAGCTCACCATAGCATAGCAGCTAACGTTAGCCCGGTGGCTAATCGACAGTAGCTCAGCAATCAGACCATGATCAACATAAAAAAACAAACGCAGATGCCGCGGCGCTGGAACAATCACTAGTACGGTGTTGATTAGTGTTTACAGACGTTAGTAACATTGTTAATATACTAACATAAATAACTTATGCTGCTTGAGGATGTTGAAGCCATAGGGCCACTGTAGCTCTGCTGACACTCAGAAAGGGAGGGACTGAGGCACAGCGCTTGCAGTTAGATCAAACACTTAAGCTTCACTACCAGATGACACAAAAAATCTAAACCCATGCTGCACTTTCCTTAATCAAGAAAAATATGCCATTTTAATGCTGTGAACCACGTGTAGTTGGATTGAGTCTGTTATATCCACACCATCTGCTGTTCACAAATTGAACTGCAAGTAGATACTTTGAGGAAAGTGAAAACAATTCCTGAGATCTGCTCGGACATGGATCTACACTAAAAGTTTCTGCGTTTGTCCATGACCCATAACTGCATCTTCTCACCAGGTTCCTTGATAATGTACTTCAAAAACAAACAAACCAATATACAAAAGGGACAATTGGGGAATCATAACCTAATCAAGCAGTGGTAGGTAATTCAAAATGGATTCTTGCCATCGTAAAAATGCAATTATGATCCGATTAGTGAAATATTTATTTACTTATGTTTTGTGGATGCCATACAATATATATTATATCTACAACTGTGATTCTCAACTGGTGGGTCGCTACCAACTTTTGGGTCAAGGGCCTTTGACTGGGGAAAAAAAGTTTATTTTGAAAATGATTTTCTTATCAGCGGAGAGCTGTCTATTCACACTCCTTGACAGTAGGTGGCGATGATGTCTTTTAATGCTATTGTATAGTGTGTTTTCATATTCCAACAGACCATGACGAAACACAAGTATGACTGCACAATATTTTCATTTAAAAGATTTGAGAAGTTGAATTTTTCTTGACTACTTGTGCAAAATGGAATCAAATCAAATCAAATCAAATCAAATTGTATTTATATAGCCTGTATTTACAAATGATATTTTGCCTCACAGGGCTTGACAGGGTGGGTAACATCCTCTGTCCTTAGACCCTCAGCAAGAGTGAGGAAAAACTGCTGGGGAATATTTCCCTCTCTAACATCGCCACCTGCTGGTCATCATTAAAGTTGTTTCATTTGTGTGATATTCTGTACTCAGGTTCAAACTGCTCCATCTTTTCATTCAGTAAATTTGAAAAGTTGAAAATTCCTTGATTTGTGTGAGGGCTCGTCATTAAAGGTGCAGTGTGTGTACGATTTTGGTCATTTTTTTGTCACTTCTATTTGTAGAAATAGAATTACAAAACAGTTACAGACCCACAATTACCTCAATGTATGACTTCCTTTTTACATTTGCCTTAAATCAGACTAAATTCTAAGCATCCATTGAGCTTGAATGACAACCAAGGGCTACCACAGGTTCTCCTTCATGCTCGGATGGGAATGGTGAAGTGATGGATTGAACCAAGATTAGTTGAGAACCACTGATCTACAATACATTTACATGAATTAAACATTGATATTAAATAAAGGCATTTATAGATCAATTGTTTGCTTACAGTGAACTGGTCTAACATCTCTTGACAAACGCCTCATTCTGGCTTTGTGTTTGTGATCATTCTTGCTGACGCCTGGTCCATTATCTTCTCTTGTTCCTGGTCATGTGTCCACCTCCCTGTCTCACTTCCTCTTTCCATTGCACTAAGCATGTTCTCAGAGACTCTGCTGGCAGGATTACCGTTGGCCTTGGATTAGTTTGGTAGATTTATGCTCTGACTAAGAGGGATTGGAAGATGCTCAAAGCCATACACATGCATGTTTGGCCTCAGCTCTGAGATATTGTCAGAACATAAATCCATAGCTCATTACACGGGCGAGGGCGTCCAGGTCCATGAGATACAATGGACTTAGAAGGGTGGGACATGTGAACCTGGTGACTGTGTGTGTACCAGTATTCCAGTTAGATATTGCACAATGCAGACTGAACACTAAATGTGCACATCTGCAAGTGATCAAGTGCATGTGGGGCCACACGTGAAGATTTTCGTCATCACAGTAGAACACAGACAGCGGAGGGGGCGTGTTTGTCCACAGAGGCCACCGCCCAGTTCTTCGCGCTCGCATACTCGTCGGGGTGAAGCGCCGAGTAACCCACGGCCTCCACTGACCTCCTCTTCTGGACGCGATGCAGGAGGATCCGGTAAATCCCTGTCAGCGGGCTCCGGCAGTCGGAGCAGGGGTTGTTTTGCAAATGCATCGTCATGATTCCCAGGTCTGACAACAACCCCTTCACCTCCTGCTCCTCCACACACAGAGTCTGACCGCTCTGGGCAAAATGGGCCGGGGACAGGGGCAACATGGCGTACGGGTGAGGGTACTGGATCCCCCTCAGCCAAGCGCCGTCTATGATCTGCCCGAGGGTGGAGCGATCCGCAGGTACGGGCCGCAACAGGCCTTTAATGACCAGCTGGCACGGGTCCGGCACGTAGGACGGGATGCTGTACGTCCCCTGCAGGATGCAGCGCTTCAGTCTTCCCATGTTGTCGCCGTAAAAGGGCATGGTGGCCGTCACCACGAAGTACAAGAGGATACCTAAAGCCCAGAGATCTGAGTAGCGTCCGATGTAGCCTTTTTCTTTAAAAAGCTCCGGAGCGGCATAAGGTGGGGAGCCGCAGAAGTTGGTGAGCTGCTCGGTGGGGCTGCTCTGGGTGCTGAAGCCAAAGTCTCCCACCTTGATGCAATAGCTGGTGGTGTAGAAGATGTTCTCTGCCTTCAGGTCTCTGTGCACGATGTTGTTGTCATGCTGAAATATAACACATTATTTATCAAGTCACGGTCAACATCTTTTTTTTGCACAGTAGCCCAGTGCATTTTGGGGGTATCGGTGTCAGGGCCAGTGTCACAGCAGCAGGGCCCAAGTGGGATTCGAACCAGTAACCGCTGAGCCACACTTCACCCCCCCTCCCTTTGTAGCTTCTTATATTTTCTCATTTCTTAGCAGTTGTTATAATTGGATTAGTGAAATATTTAGCATTTTTGTTTAGATGTGACGCAACATTCAAATAGCAGCAATGATCATTGTAATTATTATTAAAATAAGAAGAATCTTACACACTGCACCTTTAAAGTACTGTCATTTTTGTCACAAACAAAACAATTACATACTGACATTGTCATAATCACCTAAATCTATTATTTTATCCCATTAATGTATATTTACTCGAGGAGTGGGTCCTCTTCATGGGGGCCGCCATGTTTTTACTGTAGCCGAGAGTGGATGCACTAAACATCTTTTGAGCTCTAATGACAACTGAAGTCGACCATAGGTTCTCCTGCATGTTCAGAGGGGTGAGGGTGAGGTGATGGATACAACATGCAACTTCACCACTTCACCAAATCTTACACACTGCATCTTTAAAGGTACAGTGTGTAGGATAAAGTGACATCTGGTGGTGAAGATGCATGTCACAGCTGAATTTCCAAGTATGTAGGGGATCTCAGGGGGGCCTTCAATCGTCATTAAAACTCAGAGGGTGTTTAAACAGTTGTAGTTCAACATGGCTGCCCCTTCAGAAGGAACCACTTCTGATGTGAAAGATCATTCTAAGGTCATGAAAAAACAAAAAAAGTTTTAATACAATTATCATGTATTGAGTTTTTGCCAATAGAAATCAAAATAGCGTCAAATAAATTTTACAGACTGGACCTATAACTCCTATAGTGGTGCATGACTGAGAGACCTTGATTGACCTTATTATTTCTATTTTCTCTTACTACATTTCGATGCTGTTTTTTTTCCATAAAATAGACAGATTAAAACCAAATGACAAATACACATGGAGTGAGCATATCAAACACCAAGTGATAAACAAGTGTTTCCAGACTTCTTGGCTGTGAAGCCTGAGCCAGTGATTTTCCCATCAACTCGCCAGATGGTTTCATTTACTCCACTGTTTGAGGCCCTCGTGACGCAGTGTATATTACCATGTCACCATCACTTTTCACTTTTTCACTGAGTGAGAACTTTCTGGGAAACTCCTACGATCTTTTACTCGACCTCAGGGCGCAGTGTAGCTCTCATAATGTGTTTTCAGATAAAGGATAAGAGAACTTTAACTTTGACCACTGATCACCAGTGAGCACATACTAACACTCATGTAAGTTCTCATTACAGACGTCCTCTCCTCTACTACTTTAATGCTCCCCTACTCATTTCATCTCTGTCATTGACATAGACATTGACATCATGACATTTTCTTATACATAATAACCTTTAACCCTGAAAGACCTCTAATGACACATTCTCATCTCTCAATACCAAGTAATGTTAATTTCTCAATACGCTCTGTTACGTAAGACATGTATTTGTAAGATGGATCCCTCACTTGTCTGTGATTGTTAGAGGGGTTGTCCTAACTCTTCTCCATTATCAGGGATGGTGGACGTTTAAAGGTGCAGTGTGTACGATTTGGAGACATCTAGTGGTGACGTTGCATGTTGTAGCCGTCACCTCACTTTTCCCTCTTGAGCACAAAGGAGAACCTGTGGTGGCGCTCAGTTGCCAATAAAGCTGAGGAGATGGTTAGTAAGTCCGCTCCAGGCTCCCGTAAAAACATGGTGGCCCCCATAGAGAGGAGGCGCTCATGATGATACATTAGAGTAAATGTCAATATCAGAATCTTACACATTGCACCTTTAACTTAAAGAACCCGCTCCTGATGGTGATTATACATTCGTAAAAATGTCAGTATGAGTATATCTTAATCCACAGATGTGACAAAAATGTTGCAGAATCGTACATACTGCACCTTTAACTCTTGAATCCCTATTGTGATCTGTTAATGTAGGTTGTATGAATGAAATGTGATTGAGGTTTTTCCGGATAAACGGAGGAAGATGGATGGATGGATGGATTGAGGTTTTCCAATGGAAGAGAAAAGGCAGAGAGGAGGAGAATGTGAGTTTCACAATGACACATCATACATTCAAAACTCAAACCTCTTACTTACTTCATCATGAATAGAAATAGAATGAAAAGAATAAATTCCATCTTTTCATTGGACGATGATAAACAGTGGCTCTGACACTCACCATGTGTTTGACAGCACAGACGATCTGTGCGAAGACCAGCTTGGTCTCCAGGTCGTTCAGCTTCCCCCTGGTGGTGACTCTGGAGAACAGATCTCCCCCGCTGCCGTACTCCATCACCAGATAGAGCTTCCTGCTGCTCTCGATCACCTCGTACAGACGCACTATGTTGGGATGGCACAGCTTCTCCATGCAGCTGATCTCTGAGGAGGTGAAGGACAGGCTCTTCTTCTCCAGGCGAAGCTTGTCCATGACTTTGATGGCGACTCTCTCTGAGACGGGAGAGGGAGAGACAGTGAGCAAATACATGTGTATACACAGGCAGGAATGCCACTGTTTATTTGGGCAGAACTTCATTGCCAGCTAATTTAAAGGTGCAGTGTGTACGATTCTGGTACGTTTTTGTCACTTCTATCTGTAGATAAAAATTGCATACTGACATTTTTACAAATGTATAACCATCTGAATGTTTTCTTCACGTTACCCCAAAATGAGCCCTTTAATCTATATCTACTGCACCTTTAAAGGAGCAGTGTATAAGTCTGGACATCTAGACATCTAGAGGTGAAGTTGCCTGTTGTATCCATCACCTCAATCTCTTCTGAGCATGTAGGAGAACCTGTAGTAGACTTCAGTTGTCATTAGAACTCAAAATATGTTTAGTACGTCCACTCTGAGCTACTGGAAAGACATGCCGGCCCCTGGAGAGAGGACCTGCTCCTCATGTGAATATACATTAATGGACTCATTTAAGGGTAGTGGAAAAAAACTGATATAAATTCATGAAAATGACATATTTTTAGAAGCGACAACAATTATGGAAATCGTACGCACTGCACCTTTAAGTGAGAGATTGTTGCAGTCATATTCAAAGGCATGACAAACGTGTGTCGAAGAATGAAGAGCGCTGCTTGTGCGCAGACATGTAGAACAGCTTTTCACCAGGAAATCGATAAACAAAGCATTCAAAGAGGATGTATGTACATGCATATGAATGATAGATGAACTCAGATACACAGTTCACGGGGTTCCTGACCTTTCGTCAGCGCGTGGATGCCCAGCCTGACCGTCGAGAAGTTGCCCTGTCCGATCTCTCCGCGCAGCTCATAGAAGCCAACCCTTCGACCGAGCACCAGCTCGTTGACCGTCCTCTCGTTGTGGGCCATGTCATAGACCATCCTCTCGAAGGGGGTCTGCCTGAGTCTCTCGGCCGCGGTCAGCAGAGGGAGGGCACGTTTGGCGACAGTGGAGGAGGCCGGAGGTTTGGGCTCCGCTTCCTCCCTCGGAGGCTCCTCTTTGGGTTTTCTGCTCGCTTTCTGTTTGGGCCATAGCCGAACTTTGATGGCTGGAAAAGAAAATGGATGAAGGGGTTGAGAAAAGGAGGCAACACGGCTGCGTGCAGGAATCAATGTTTTCGTGACAGGCAGAGATTAGACCAATCAGAGCAGTGGAGTGACAACTGGCCCGCCACAGCTTTCCATCCGGCCCCCAGAATATTACTGTAGTCAGGAATAGCCTAGCGAGAAGGTAAAGTTTCCATGTCATGTCATGTCATCTTCAACCGCTTATCCAGTATTCTGGGTCAAGGGGTATTTCTACCAGAACACATAAGGCCCAATTAGGGTACCAGTGTCAGGGCCACTGACACTGCAGCAGGGTCCGAGTGGGATTCCAACCCAAAGGCAACTGCTCTAACCAATGAGCCAAAAATGTCATTTGTATTTTAAGCTTAATAGTCAACTGGTCTGAAGTCCTGTCACATCCTGTGAGATGTGGCTGCAGTGACCCAGCCACAGCCATCTCCAGCTGAATAGTGCCCTCTTCTGGCGCGTTCTAGCTCCTTACGGGAGCATCTGGTCCTCAGTTCCTGCTGAGAAAAATTCTGGCCCTCGGACAAATGTAGTTGATGGCCCCTGAATTAGAGAAGCCTTGTGTTGTAACAGTTTCCTCTTCGTGACCAGCATTTGACCTCTGACATCTTACAAAACGTGTTGTGTAAACCAGTATGTTGTGAACTGTAAAAGGCTAAACTGTAGATGAACTGAACTGAACCCAAAATGTTTGATGCCTCACTTTTCAATTTGTAACTTTATAAAAACGATGCACATCATGTTGGAGGTGGGGGAAAAAAACAACTAAACCGTAAATACATTTACTAATATCATTTTTTGGATTCAGATATCCACTTAGAGAGTCACTAACATATGTTGGACTGTGTTGAATAATGTCCACGTGTATGTTTTCTTTTCTTTTTTTTAATCATTGAACAAAAGCAGGATGTGTCGACGTTTCCTGTTTTTATTCATCTCAGAGGACAAATCGTCTTTGGACAGACATTTCGAGACTCAGCATATTTCTTTAATAAGATTAAAAACATTTATAACCCCAAACAGGAAGTGTTTTGTTGCTGCCTTGTTTCAATGTAACCCTCACCTCCCGTTTCTTTCCATTGAACATGTCAGTGCACAAAGAAGGATGCAGTGTAACTGGTAATCCACTGGAGCTTATTGAATGGCTGTCTTACACAGAGTATATATTATAATGACGTGCATAATACAATATGAGCTCTCAGTATGTGTGGAAAAGGTGTTACATCAACGGCCATCGTTCTTAAACTGTGTCGAGTGGAACAGTGTCTCCTCCTGGTCATAATGAGGTAAATTTAGAAGGCAACAGCTCAGTGCATGGGATTACTTCTTTTAGATCCAGTATTAGTGGGTCATGACTGTATGTAGACGGCTATTTTTACTGATACAGGCAAACCAGACATGTTCCAGTCAGTAAGAACATGACCTGACAGAGCTGGGAAATGAAGGGTCAAGTCCCTGTTACACAAACACAGACCAGTGGCACTGAATTTGACCAGAGATGCAGATGGTTCAACTTAACACTGGGAGTCTTTGTTTTATTATTATGTTCTAATTTATTTTCGTTTACACTGTTAATTGTTTAATGTCTGAATTTCAATATATGAACCATTTACTGATTGTATCCATAAATAAATGCACTGTATTGAATAATCTTTTTTTGACACAAATGACAACTCTGCTTAAGTAATAACAGCTATTCAAAACCTCCCCATCACTTTAATTCAATATTTATAAGTTGTAAGTAATGGCTTCATTTAAAGGTGCAGTGTGTAAGATGTTGGTAATTTTTGTCACTTAAAAATACTAACAATTTAAATACTGACAATTTCATGAATTTATAATCACAGAAAAAAAATTTTTTCCATTACCCTAAAATGAGCCCATTAATGTATATTCATATGAGGAGGGGGTCCTCTCTATTGGGGCCGCCATGTTTTTACTGTAGTAAAAGTGGACGTACTCAACATCAATTGAGTTTTAGTGACAACTGAAGTCTACCATAGGTTCTCCTGCATGCTCAGAAGGGTGAGGGTGAGGTGATGGATACATCATGCAGATTCACCTCTGGATGTCACCAAATCGTACACACTGCACCTTTAATCAGTAGTTAATCATTTAAAGAGCAATGCTGGTAAATTAAGGTCACTCCTAAAAATACTCACACTCACTTTCTAATGAACCATCGGGGTAGGACTTGCAAATACTTTATATTTATCTACCTGTATGTTATCGATTGTAATAAGTTAGAATACATCAACAACAAGAATGACTTTGAAAATAGCTGTCCAATAAACTGTACTAATGCTATAACTGATCTATGAATCACAAAGACATTATATAATTAATAAATTAGCCATTTGGTATAATTTATAGAACATCTTTAAATAATAAAAAAAAACACTGGGACTCTGCTGAATGCTTGCTAAAGGTGCAGTTAG